>JAHPZR010023332.1:10000-22500 GCA_019787425.1 Platygyra sinensis
AAGAAACCGCCCAGCCTATGGCTGCGCGGTTTAATAAGTTGCTCCTTGCTCATTTAAATAGCTCCTGTGTCTGCTCATCTGACTGTTAAGGTAACTGATGTAGCAAAACAAAATACAACTGATATCCGATCCGCATCGTTAGCTCTTTTACCAATTTGATTGTGACGTATTCGTTGCGTAGAATTACGTACTCTAGAACTTAGATGTGAGACCAAAACACAAGTAAAAGACCCGGAAAAGACAAACAGATAGCGCGCTTCGCTGGCCAGTGTAGAGCTGACTGCGTCCCAATTTCAAATAGAGACTGATGTGGTCAACTGAAATAATTACATCAAAAAGTCACTAAATATTGTTGCGTTTCTAACTTAGAAAGTAATCACAGTGATTATGCCATGTACTCAGGCTAACAGAAAGCTTTGAGAGCGCGGTCGGGTCCTTATTTTCCTATGAGCATTTCGCTCTAACTTGTCTTATGATCTTGAACAGAAGGGATGTTAGCTTGAACATTTAATATGCGGTAATCACGGCAACGCAATCAAACGGGAAAACATTTCTCAACTTACCGAAAGCGGTTACACAAATTGAGTTCTCTCTGTCCAAATGTCTTGAAGGCCGAAAACACTTCATATTTGGCCTTAATTGTTATTGGGATGCCTTGGAGGAGCTGAGAAGCTAATTTATAAACTTGTTCATGTAACTTCCTGATTTCTGTAAACTGGTCTTCCTACTCTCTTTAATTAAGATAAGACCCACCCAGATTATCATCAGCTACTTGTGCATGGGCATGTCCAATTTATGAACAATATTAATTAGAAAAATAAAGAACTGAAAACTGAGGTATACAGCCTCCTATGCAGAAGTTGTTGTTCTCCACACATTTCCCAGGAAGTATGCTCAACGAACCCAAACAGAGAATTACATAGGCGGCTGCTGCTATTATATTACGTCTGCGCGGAAAGCTATGCTCGTTGATCAGGGTTGTAGGACGAAGGACTCACCTTAATAAGTGCAAGCAAATTGTATATGAAAAGGAAGCGCGTAAAGCAACTGTGGATAGTTAATGTATCAACATATCCCAAAATTGATCACATTTGATAGACCTCAGTTGCTATGTTTCATTTTAAAAGAATATTTCGTGAAAAAATTGATTCTGTGCAGAGTTATGAACTAAAGGCGTTTCTTTGAATTAATGTCCTGTAATTGTTAGCTGCCAGCGGGTTGCCACGAGGAGTAAACTTGCATTGAAAGCTCGCGTGACAGATTGTCGCGTATGAACGATTGTAAAACGTTTGTGTTTGGAGGTCAACGAGCTGTTCTGAGTGTTCTCCGTTTGTAGATTGTTGATGTCAGCGTATGTTGTCGAAGAAAGGCAAAAATTTGTGTCTATTTGCAAGTCCGAAAAAAGCCCCCCATAACCACAAAAGAAAAGTCAAGGAAAAAGTTTAAAAAAATTTGGATCAGGACTAGACTGATGCGTTAGCTGGCTAGCGACAACTCGAGCAGGAGAAGTTGTTTGCACTGGACGAGACATTTGACATTCTCTAAGCATTCTTTTCTTTGCCCTTTCGCTGTTCGAAGCGGTAAACAGTAACATCTTGAACAGTGATCCTTGGTACTTTGGGAAACAGGGCGCCATATTCGGAAACCCTTTATTTTTAATTTTAATGAATATAACTTCGTAAACTACAATTCTTAAGATTTTGTAAAATATATACTTTACTGGTCCTTGCATCAAACGTCTGACCGTGAAGCGGCTCCAACGAATGATGGTCATTTGGGCTAATACCTTAAAACAACACCTCGTTAGTGTTTTGATTTTATTTGCAGTGAGATTCTGAATGTCCGGTTGCTGACGGTTTCGAGTTTATTTGCGTTCTGTCAACTCAAGCATATAGCAATAATTCAACTTAACTTTGTTAATTCGTATACGTAATATCTTGAAACGCAATATCAGTTGGAGAATCTTTATTTGCTTCATTAGCATAAGCGATACCTATTGAACCGATTAAACGTTCTCTGGCTGATGAAAAATTTAGAAGGTCCAGACAACACCTTTAACACCATGATTTGAGAAGTGGAACCTATGACGAACTATGCAGCCCTCGACATAATTCCTTTAGATATTTCATTAATGATCGTTATATCGTTAGCTCTTTTATCAGTTTGACGGTACATATTCGTTGTGTAGAAATTGACTCTACAGGTGAAATGTGAAACCAAATCGAAATTTAGGTAATCGACCATCACGCTTAGGTAGCTAGCCTATAGAGCGTTACTGAGTCCCATTTGAAGAAATGAATAAATAATTGAACATGGGAGTTGGTTGATTCTCTCGACTGGAGGCTAACTCAAGTGTCTGCAAAAAGGACGAGAAAGACTAGACAAATGTCGCAATCATCTGCCTGCGGCCACCTTTGCCATTCTTTTGTTAATACCCTTTGTTGATCATTAATGTGACAAGAAATATTTATCAATCTGAAAAACACGTTAATGAAGAGGGCAAATTAAGGAAGCATCATCATTCATTGGAACTTATTGGAAGCAAAACGAACAAACACATCATCAAGAAACTGCACTTTGGCTAATCTGGCCTGCGTGCATGTTTCCTCAGCTCTATCCAGAAAGGAAGCCTATTTCCATTCCAACTTCCCTTTGCCAATTTTTAAAGTTTATTCTTGCATTTAAATAGAAAACTTTTGATATAAGACTGACTTTTACCCGCAAATACACTTTCAAGTAAATCCATGATCTCGTCAGTGACCTACTGAAGCCCCGCAATTGAGTCCACCCCTCGATATGCAGGTCTTCCCTCTGGAGCTAAGCCCTTTCTCTCGTTGGACAGTAGGCCATTAAAAGAAAACAATATTTCAAGTATTTTGTGATTGCAAATAATTACTAATTCGCTACAGTTACATCTTCTATAAATTAAAAGCTTACCCTTCCTATTTCGTATTTGAATTAAGTCTCTTTAGAATTGACTTCTCACAGTTCAAATGTCTTGAAGGGGAACACTTCCCGTGTAGGGTAAATGGCTTTCATGTTGGGAAAGAAATCAAGGAAATGACCCAGGTATATCTCACCTCGTTACCAGACGTTGTTATTACTCTCCACAGAAAGAGAGAACTACGTAGCTAGGCGGCGGCAAGTATGACGTATGCGTGGAAAGCTATGCTCGTTAATCATGGGATTAGGAGTGAGGTTTCACCTTTTGTGCAAGCAAAGTAGAAATGAAAACAAAACGCGTAAAGCAAT
Source organism: Platygyra sinensis (assembly GCA_019787425.1). Taxonomy (NCBI): domain Eukaryota; kingdom Metazoa; phylum Cnidaria; class Anthozoa; order Scleractinia; family Merulinidae; genus Platygyra; species Platygyra sinensis. Next base: position 13,253 of record JAHPZR010023332.1, read on the forward strand.
CGTGGGCAACAATTCAACTTTGATCTTGCCCCTACAATCAAAATCCCGATATCCGTTTTTTTTTTTACATTATCATACACAGTTGGTCTTTCCTAGATATCTTGCGAAATTTCAATCTATTTCGAACATTAAAACTTGCGCTCTTTTTGGCCTTTATTTCCGAGTGTCACTGCGGTCGCCATTAATTTTCCTTGTTCAAAGTCTGGATTGAGAATTGTCATTTTGTCAAAAATACCACACGGGTTAAAATTATAATAACAATAGTGTAGGAAATTGCTCGAATCTAATAAAGAGCCAAAGGTTTTGTTATTCTTCACGCACACTGCAGAACTAATTGTCATCATTACCATAAATTTCAGCAATTACTTATGTCAATGTCAGTGCTGAGAAGCTGTTGCTTTATTAGCTGTTAGGTTTGTTTTGTTTTAATTACAACGCTCACTTTTGAAAATGTATGTAGAATAGCATACGAAGCGTCAAGTCCTATATCAAAATGCGTTGGACTACAATGCTTATCAACGCTGTTTGTGCGATATTCTTTATCTGGCTACGATGGCGTTGTCTACACGATACGTTTCACAAGCTCTTTAGATATTTTTAGTCAAGTTGTTTTTAGCGTGATGGTTTCTTTGCGCAAAGTCGTATGACAATGAAGAAAAATGTAAACAATGTCGTCAGCAACGATTCACCTGTACGATTCAGAAGATCACGCGAAAGAATAATTATTTAACGACAACAGCATCCTTAAGTTTACCCTTTCTCCAGCTTACAAATTGATTAATATTGATTAACTTGTAAGGAGTACGTCATTACTTACGCCTGCTTCTTTGTTCCTTGTTAATTTTTGTAAGTAGCTCGTTCTCACTCAGTCTAATTGTTACACAGATCAGGTGCTGATATGGCGCCCGAAGGTAACGGAGAGGAAACGGGTACCGGCACACCTTGAGAAACTTGGCTAATTTATCTTCATATCCATTCTTTCATGTTGTCTGTTTTTTTTATTACTTCTTTTCGACTTAAACTTGCAAACGACCTTTGAACACAAATTTACGAGACATTCAGTCGATGTTTCAGTGAAGTTGCCGATTCTCTAACATCTTTAACGGCATTATGCCCAGTTAAGGCCGAAAGTGGTGGATATCATGTACCGACAGCGGAGAAGTAGATAAGTAGCGGACCAGTGGACCAAAAACGTACAACGAGGAATGGTTGGAAATTTGCAAATCTGTGCTTGGATGTGAGAAAGTACTTTGACAATCACCTCCGATCGAGCTAACCAGTCAGGAAGCGTAAAAAGCAGTATTCACTAGTTTCCATTTTGAGCTCTTTAAAAAAAAAGAATATTCGCAACTGACGAAGAATCCAGTTGTTTGGATCCGAAAACGGTATTAGACCTCTTGACTACGGTAGTCCAGTTACCGAGATTCCAGACACAGAAACAGCCCCCAAAAAACACAATGCAGACGAGGGCAGCAAATCCATCCGGGATCGCCTCACTGCACTGGAGACCAGACGAGTCAAATGTAAACGGTCGTTCCAAGTCCTGAAAAAAACACGCAAAGAACTCCACGAGTCTCTACGGCTTGCAGTACAGACCAAAACCACACATCAGGTTCGATTAAGAAATTCCATACCGCCCTAGACTAGATCAGTCACCGAGCCCATACGGAGATGCTTACCCTTACAATCAAACAGCAGGAAAAGAATTTAGCTGCAGATAAATGAGGCAACCAAAGCCCAGCAGCAGCTCCTAGAGAACCTGTAGCCGAAACAGCACAGTTCCAAGGCTTCCAGAAACAGGTTGCCAACAAAGCCAGACCTAAGCCTAGACCTCAGGAAACATACAATGTTCATCAACCTTGAATTGTAATTTGAATTGAAGTGGAACCTTACATTGTGTGTCTTTCTCTGACTCTAAACTTACCCACTCTAAACGATACGTTCGATCCACTGAGTCATAAAAAACGTTCCCACGGACGAAACAGCCTTAATAGACTTTTAAGTCATAACACTAGAGCGCAAAACGAAAGATATTTTAAGAATATTTCAAGGAAAGCTCTTTAACACTACGAGGTTGGAGTTCTTTCTAGAGACCTTAGAATTATTCCAACTCCTCCAGTTAATAGCTCAGACAAATCCTTGTTAAAGGATTTCGATAATTTTGTTAGAACACTGTGCTTGAAATACACGTTCGGAGGTAAACGGAAAAATTCTACTCACACCTTCAGTGTCAAAACAACCTGGCAACCACCCGGTCAAAATCCGGTTGCTCTAGAAAATTAATTGGAAGAACTCAACTCGAACTTGCTTCAGCAGTTTTCCGCCCTCAAATTGATAAAATTATACCTGGTACTTTACTCGTTCCCAAAATGCTCAAATGGACTAACAGAAACATATCAATCGAATAGTCGTTCAGAGAGCAAACCATAATGAATTTCTCAGACTGGCAATATTTTCAAGGAATGGCTCGTATAATTTGAAAAAAAACTGGCTAGTTTTTTCAAATTTCAATCCATTTCCATCCTTGCCATGCTAAGTGATAGGCAGCAATAAATGGTTTTGGTGTAGTGATAAAGTCCTTGGTAACAAAACTGCATCATTATTTTTGGGTTTCGATTGATGCAGGAACATATTTCGGCATTGTAAAATGACGCTAAAATACCGTGACACTGCCCTTTTAACAACCACGTTTACCAGAATTTTGCACGCTGACTTAAGTTCATGAGAAACTCACCAGTCAGTAGAGCAATCGTTTCTGGAAGCAGTGGTCCAACAGAGCGTATTCCTAGTTTTGTAGACTCACTACTACAACCTATTGTAATAAAACAAGAGTTCTATATAAAAGATATTACCAATTTCATTAAGTTGTTGAAACACGCAAATTCAAAACAATATGGTCCTAGCTACACTTGACGTTAGTTCTCTCTACACCAGCATTCCTCAACAAGAAGGAATTAAGGTTGTTTGCAGCTATTACGAAGATCACTATGAGCAGAAATGACCTATCCCGAGAAGCGATTTACGGGAACTAATGCGACTCGTACTTAAGAAAACTTTTTTATGTTTGATGAAAAACACTTCGTGGAAATCACGGCATTGCTATGGAAAATAAAATAGCGGTCGCTTTTTCCTTTCTGTTTCATGGCAGGCCTTGAAAAATCGGCGACTGTTAGCGACTGGCCCACTTAAACCCTTTGTTTGTAAGAGGTTTATCGATAACATGTTCCCTTTGTGGAATATTCCAATGGAGGAAGCTTCCATTTTTGTAACTTCGCTAACTCGTTCCACCCTACGATCAAGTTTACTTGTGAAATGTCATCCGAACACGCTGTTTTTCTCGATACAGAGGTATTGAAAGGACCCCGCCCTTCAGCTCTTAAAATTTTCGATTTACAAACCCACTTCAAGCCCACTGAAACTTTTCCGTGGACGCACTTCTCATCCTGCCACCCTTTAGCTTTCAATGTTAAAAAAGGTTTCTATCAAAGAAGAAGCATTGTATAAGAACCAACTCAGTCAAGGATAATTTTGAGCAGATTCTGTAACAGAGGCTATCCCACGGCGCTCGTTCATAAAATCCTGACTGAAGTTCAGTTCTCCGACAGAACACAGGATAAAACGAAGAGGGCAAAAGAAATTTCACCGTTTGTTACCACTTATAATCCGGCCACTTGGAATCTTAAAAAGATTCTAATGCAACACTGGCATATCATTCAACAGCAGCCTACACTTGCACAAATGATATCTTCAGCCAGCCACCGATTGTATCTTACAGAATAGAAAAATCAGTCAAGACGCTTTAGTACTCGCAAAACTTCCTTCAATCATGTTGCAATCATAAGCAAAGAAGCACTTTCAAAAGGTTTGTTTTCAAACCAGAATTCAGGAAATATACATACCTCTTTCTTCTAGCAACACGTTCAGCTTGCGTTCACGCATTCCTGACCGCAACTCAACTGAGCTAACAAAACTAGCCTCTAATCATTTACTGACCACCCCTTCGTTTTCACTTCGAACCTTTCAGTTGATCATTCATAGCGAATATAAAAACTGAGTACTCCTAGATACAAACTTCCCAGGCGGCGGATAGTATGACGTCTACGTGGAAAGTTCTGCTCGTTGATCAGGGGATTAGGAGGGACGTTTAACCTTTTGTGCAAGCAAAGTGGAAACAAAGAAAAACAAAATGGAAACAAAGCAATTGTGGGCAATAATTTAACTTAACTCTGATCGTTCTGAATATCTGAAAGTGTCCCTATGATCAAATTTTCGTTCACAAATGGTCTTTCCTAGAAATCTCGCGAAATTTCAATCTATTGCTAATTTAAGAACCCGCGTTTTTCGATCTTCATTTCCGGGAATTAACGGCCGCAATTAATTTTCCTTATTCAAAGTCAGATTAGTGTAGAAAATTGCACGAATATAACAGCCAAAGGTTTTGTTATTCTTTATGGGAATTGCAGCACTGATTGCTTTTACTACCATAAATTTCAGCAATTACTTCTGTCAGAGTCAGTAGTGAGAAGTTGTTGCTTTATTAGCTGTTACTGCTCATGATGTCTAGACAAGTTAACCTGTCTAGGATCCAGACTTCTCATTTCTATGATATATATAGTCCTAACGGTCACTTTTGAAAATAAGAAACGTCAAGTTCTCCATCAAAATGCGTTGGACTACAATGTTTATCACCGCTGTTCGTGCTATATTCTTTATCAGGCTACGATAACGTAAGAACAAGAGTTTACACGATACGTTTCACACGCTCTTTAAATCTTTTTAGTCAAGACTCACAGGTGGATTTAGGGGAGGGGCCGAGGGGGCCCGTGCCCACCCTTTTTTTTCTTGCATTTTCAAAATAAAAGTACGATTTTGCTTTGAAAATCGTTTTATAAAATGCTCTTTAATTTTATCTTCCGAAACGTTAACGGTACTTACTTGCATCACAAATACGCCCACAATGCTGTATGCTGCAAGTCCCGAAAAGTGAAGTTTTCATTCAGAGGGGTGGGGGCGGACTCGGCCCCCTCTTTCTGAATTTTCTGGATCCGCCCCTGCAAGTTGTGTTTTAGTCAAGTCGTACGAAATTGAAGAAAAATGTAAACAAAAACGTCAGCTTTGCTCCAAGGTGAACAGTACTTTGCTAATGAACTCCTATCGAGCTAACCAACCAGAAATAAACGTTATTCTATGCGTAGCTCCGCGAGAGGGCAAGATGAATCAAATTGTGCGCTGTGATTGGCTACCCGAGCGGGCAAGATTGAGCTATCTTGCCCACTCGGGACTACCCGCCGTTTCCGGCGAGAAAAAATTCCCCGAAAGCCAGATAAATCCTTTATTTTTTATTTATTTTTTTTTATTGCAACAACACTACTTACACAAAGAGAAAAAATACTATATACAGTGCACTACCCTACTTACACTACTTACAAAAATATACAGTACACTACACTAAAACATTACAAAAGTTGCACTATTTGCACTTACATACGTGTTTTATACATTCTTTCCTTTTTTTTCCTTAATTTCCTTAAGGGTGAAAAGCCAATTCCAATAAAAGTATAACTATGTTATAAAGGATATGTATTTGGAGGAAAAACTCTGGCATTTAATGTTTTTTAAACCAAGGGTTCAGGAGACCTGATTAAGCGAGGGTAGAAAAGGCTTCCATATTTTAGTGTTACTTGGTGTCTTGTTTTCTAATAGGTGTATATGTTTCAGATAAATTAAGAAGTTGTTTTGAGTTGGATGAAGTTCTCTCAATCTGCAAATCCAAATGTGTGTTGGATAAATCCTTTATTGACCAAGTTTGTTCGGTCAAGATGGCTGGATATTGGCCTCCTTCTTTTTTTGCGAGATTATGGTTAATAACCCATATACTTATAACTATCCAATAATTAACAATTATAAGTAGAATTCTACTAGTATGCCAGCGCAAATGTTATAATCTGAATGGCTGAGCTATCCAACATCATTAGCCATTAGACAAGTGTGCCCCAGCTGCAGGTCGTCTACGAAATGGTGACATATTCTCGCCTTTCAAAATTTTCGGAGTATATTTTCAAAGCAAATAGATAATTAAATTCCAAAGAAGACTCTGTGAAGGGCTTTCAAGGTTTCCAAGGTACCCAAAGTCCTATTATACGCTTTATTCTAAAACTCTTTTCCTACATCCGACAGAACTTTGCAAACTGCTAGATTTCCTTTGATCAGCCCTTCGACCGCTTAAGGAATATTGTACTTCGCTCAAAATCGCTTGAGAATTTTGGACGCTAGAAGTAAACTGTGACGCGGCAGAGTGGGCCATATATAGTGCTCCACCTGGTATGCAAGACCACCGCTGAACCACATGTTAATTAAATACGGTGGGTGTGATATCACGCGTGGAGCGATCCTAGAGGCGGATGAAGTCGGTGCCCTTCTTTTCTTCGCTCGTCAAGACTTCCATTGCGTTACATGACCGACAGTGAACACTACTGTAATGAATAGGCCACCAAATGACTGACAGGCAAGCAAAAAAGACGGCCCAAGATGAGTTAGTTTCTAGCAGCGACGTGATGTATATCACTGCTAGGTAATGAATCGCCAAGGTAATATTCTCTGAGATCTTCATCGCCAATCCATCCACGTACTTGTGCACCGGCTCGAACTGAAACAGCAGCGATTGTAGTATAACCACGATATCCGTGCAGCAGCCATTAGTGGCAAGTTAAATAACTTCTGGTGCCGAACCATGAACCTTGGAAGGTCCTTGAGGTCTTCAGAGTCGCCTTCGATGATCCTCTCTGACCACAATAGCAGTGGCATTGTTGAGGTATCTGGATCCCCGCCAGCTTGGGTGTGTACCACGTAGAGTGAGGCGTGGTGATGGTTATGCATCGTCTTCCACCAGGCACCCCTTCCATACGTTGCCGATGACCAGCCCAGCCAAGTTGTTGTATATGCGGGTTTTAAATACTTGGTGGTGAAGGAAATCGTGAGCGAGCCAGCCACATTGCTGCCAGAAAAGAGCTAACAAAACACCGCCTATGATCGCACAGTCATGCGATTCAGCAACACAATTGCCACGATTGCCAAGCGGAGTATAGAAAGATTCGATGCCACCTTGATCGAATGATACAGCTTTGAAGATTTAAATGCACGGGCTTTCATAAGCTCCGACCTCATGGCCGCAATATCTTTTCTATAGTCCTTTTCAGTATCTGCTGAAGAGGAGGTCAAATCATATGCTAGCTCGCCAACGTATAAAACCGCGGCAACCAGTCTGCGGCAGGGTGAAGGGCGCTGAGCACATCGGTGGCATCTTGCCCCAAGTGAGTGAAAATAATGTTCCCTCCAGGATGGTCATTGCCAAAGTTGGACCACAGGCGGACCAATCTATGTGTTCGTGGTTTAATATATGTTTATATGAAACGAAGAGAGAATCTATGAGGGCTATGAATAAGGCTCTGAAAATTGCACATCTAAATTACATCTCGGTCTGAATGTCCCAATAACGTTAAATGAAACCTTAATCGACTCACATAGGGTGTTTTTTCGCCTTCTTGGGCCGTCTAAAGCGTCTTATAGCGAAATTACTTTTGGCCGGTGACGGTTAAGACCAGAGAGGGAGACAAGGCTTGTAACTTAGCGGCCGTCAGCCGCGATCTCCTCCACTTCAAACTGCAATTAACGCAAAGATACTGAAAATCTCACCTGAATGGCGACGGATCTTGATAGATGACTTTTTTCTCTATTTCTTCGCCGAATTTGAGTGTCATCCCTCCAACAGTGTCCGAGAAAATCGATGCCGAAGTCATAAATACAGCTTTCTCAATATGATCAGTGCCAAACTCAGCGACCAACCGCTCATCTCTCATCGGACCTAACACATTATTTCTTTCATTTGATTGGTTGTCTAAACGGCAAAGCTAGCCATGAGCATAGGCGCACGGGCATCTCCGGACTTGGGGGGACGGTGATCGAAATCGAAAAATTACGCATTGCCTGAATTAGTCCAGTCCCTGATCTCTCCTTTCTTCCCGCCCCATATAGGGACTGAACCCAGGCGGGCGAAAGAAGAGTCCAGGATAACTTGCATGCGCATTCTCACAACGCCGCCATTTTCCCCCCCAAATCGGGGGAAAAAACCATATTTGGAAGTATTTTCCAGATTTGGCTTGTGGCGCGATTTTCTGAATGATAATAGACAAGCAACAATTTCTGCATTCAGATTGATTAAAAACATGTCAATTAATCCCAAATCAGTGGAATTTCATCAGTGCCACGCTAAACCACATTCGATTTGTTTTTATCACAATATCAAAGGTAAGGAAAGAAATCTTTGCCAAAAATTTGTTGACAATTGAAAACACCGACTCGGACTTGAAAGTGCACGTGCTGCATTATGCAAATGAGCTACTTGAACGCGTCAGACTTTCCTTTCAAAAACTTTTGCAAAATCGCTCGACATACAAAAACCCTTGGTCAGTAAACATCGACAATGGCCTTTTAAATGGCGTTGTCTTTATTGACCTTACTAAGGCATTCGATACCATTGATCATGAGATCATCTTGCGTAAGATGTCATATTTGGGTGTCGATCAGGCAGCCATAAAATGGTTCTCGTCGTACTTAAGTGGCCGAACCCAAAGATGTAATGTCGGTGGCAAACTATCATCTGCTCGTACCCTCAGTTGCGGCGTGCCGCAGGGTAGCATATTGGGTCCTTTGCTATTTTTAATTTACATTAATGATCTTCCCAACTCCCTGCGGGGCGCCGTACCAAGAATGTTTGCCGATGACACCAACCTTACGTTATCTGCTAAAACGTTAACAGAACTTAAGCTAGCTCTAACCCCTGAATTAAATAACCTTAGCAGTTGGCTGAAAGCTAACAAGCTCAGTCTGAATGTTGCTAAAACTGAGCTAATGATTATTGGATCAAGACAAAGGCTATCTGCCCAATGTGACGATGTAGAAATCAGAATTGATGACCAAATTATCAAGAGAGTCGTTCATACCAAATCCTTGGGTCTTACCATAGATTCTCACCTCTCTTGGGGTAAACGCGTTGAAGAGATTTGCAAGAAAGTCTCTTCAGCTATAGGCGCCCTAAAACGTGTGCGGCCGTTTATATCCAAAGAAACTGCAATTCTAATTTATAACACCTTCATTATGCCTCATTTTGATTACTGCAGCCCCGTCTGGGACTGTTTGAGTGGTTACTTGAGTGATAAGCTCCAAAAATTACAGAATCGCGCAGCCAGAGT
>JAHPZR010023332.1:25000-28887 GCA_019787425.1 Platygyra sinensis
AGCACTCAGGTTAGCCTGAATGTCACGCAGGTTAGCCTGAATAGCACTCAGGTTAGCCTGAATATCACGCAGGTTAACCTGAATAGCCCTCAGGTTAGCCTGATCAATACTCCGATTAGTCTGTTTACGGTTAGCTCTCATACAGGCTCTATTTTAGCTCTGGTACGCAATCTGCGTTCTACAGGAAATTTAAGGCATTAACATTCTTCTGCTGTAATTTTACTGACCTGTAGCTAACAGAAAACCATGGGTCCCTCGGAACATTTCAGTCTAAGTCCTTTTTGGCTAGGCAAATGTCATCAGTAGAAAGAACCTTGAACCTAGAAAAACAAACAACAGGGCGCGTTCTTTGTCGGAACCATTAAGAACGCAGTCCCTCTGACTACCGTGGCCGCGTCTTCGGTGCGCCAACGATCAGCAGCAGAACTAATTGTCACTTAACACGATACTACTTAAGTATACCAACATTTTGAAAAAAAAAACCACTTGACAGCCAACAGGCTCCTGGTCCGGCATCTAATCACACAGAGATTCAGAAAAAGGAATTAACCAGAAACTTTATTCATTTATGGAAATCACGCTGGCAGCATTGTTGTAAAATGTTTCTCCCAGGTGTCGTTGCCCGAATCACTTGCAATTGCGTTTTGCCCGAAAACTTACAGAATTTCCGTACCTGGTAAGGGGGTGGGGGAGGGGGGGTGGAGGGCTTGTGGGGTACAGGAAATTATGTGTAGTAAAACAGGCTTTATTGCCCGCAGGCTGGCTACAAAATCAAAGTAATGAGAGAACAGATAAATTGTCACCAGTTTGTCGGCATAGTCCAATCAATTTGTATTCCTATAACCTAAGAATATTTATTATAACATTTTCAGCTATAAATCAGCAGGAATATAACGATATTCAATATCTAGCATGGGGCGGGAAAACAATCATTCTTATAAAAAATGTAGCGCCTTTTGTTAGAAACTTTTTTAGCCTTCCGGTCAACCAAGTGAACAGAGCAGAGGAACTACTGCCAACAGATTCTCTAAAAGAAAACGTGTTAAAATCATTCAAAATAATTACATTTCATCAAAAAAAAATTATGCCCTCATACATGAAAGATCGAGAAAGCAAAATACCTCTGGCTCTCGACAACGTCGCTTTGAATGACCATTGAAAAGTTCACTGATTCAAAGCCCCCGTTTAAATAATAGGGTGTTCGTTTCTTTGGCGTGGGTGGGAGGGAACTATTGCCTATATGACCACCCCTGCCGAGTGTTGTTTTTGTCGAGGGGATGCGGTCGCTAAGCTTCGATTTTCAAATCTGGTATCTTAACCGTTGGCTTCACGCATGATGCAGCAGCGAAAGAGGCAGATTTGAGCTGGTAAACGAGCGATTTTCAGGCCGTTGCGATGAGATTTGCGGACCAGCGACCGATGGAATGGGAAGCGAGTTATTTAAGCTTCGGCTGATCGTGATTTGAGGCGGTTACGCTCATTCCTTGAGAATATTTTGGCCTTCGCAGCACGACGGTTCGATTTTGAGCCAGCCAGCCTTGTGTTTTTTTCTAGCGGGAAACCACCACCAGTGCTAACTCGCTGAAAACGCTTCAAAACGGCCTCAAACACCGTGAAACAACAAAGAATATGAAAGGAAAGCAACGTAAGTCAGTTCTATTCACACAACATTACATTTTTCAGGTATTTAAAGCAAACCCGTAAAGTTCCCATACAAACCCTTGTAAATCGCATGTTTGTAACACAACACCGCTCGAAGGCAAGAGTCACGTTCGCGTACGTTTCATTTATATTTAATTATTTCCTCTCATCTCGCGCTTGGGCCGCCTGTGGGAAGAAGTGTTCGTATTTGGCATGTCGCCTACACTTTGCCGGAAGAAGGCCTATTCTCTACTTGCACAAATCCCATAATACACCTCTTTTAACCCCCCAAAATTTGCACAGGCATTGTTTAATATTACTCTTGGGACATGTTCATGTCCCAGGAGAAATTGCAAACAATGAGTATGCAAAATTTCTTTTTTTTTGGGGGGGGGGGGGTAAAGAAGTGCATTATAGTATTGTGCAAGTAGTGAATGGAATTTTCGTAAAAAAGGGTAGTAGAGTACTCTAGCGTATTTTCGAGCCAAATTGACGACTATCGCGGCCGCTCACAGAAATTGTTAAGCATTCGAGAATACTTTATCCTTGTTAAGAAAGTGCACACTTAGTCTAATTATTCTTCCAGACGAATAGGCTTTTTATTCTGAGCTCATTTATTGTTCTTTTTTTTGCGTGACAACGTGACGATACCAGCGATTTTCATAACTGAACCACTGGCGTTACTGCGTGGTATGATGCTGTGATTGCTTAATCGGACAGTTCGGAAGGTCGCTCAAGGGCAAATGCGATCTACATAAGCACTTTCAAACAACTCTTCTGTGCATGAAATCTAGATCAACACGGCGAACGGACACCCAAGCGCGCTATTTTTATTGACTGAAAAACATTTCCCTTCATTAATATAACTTCGTCGGTATAACAAAATAAGAAATCCGGGATTGTCCGAGAGAAGTGGATAAACGCCGCCCGGAGGAAATTGACAATTTCTGTATAAACTGTGCATCATCGTGCCAAGTGAATTTCATATTTCAAACACTGAGCAACAAAGTCAAGTGTGCGGGTTAATTTTCTATAAGCTTCTTACATTAAACATACACGCGCGGAAGACTAGAAGACACTAGAAATGATTTATGATAAGGTTCAACAATTGTTTACGTCTAAGTTCACTATGGGCCGATTATTTAAACGAAGTCTATGTTAACCATTGTTTAGGGCTGAGCTGTGGTTTAGACGTTGTCTCGTTAAACAACGGCTGAACGATGTTTAAAATTCACTATTGAAACGCCACTGAACTGGTTTTCTCGAGTCAATGGCTAAACCATGTTTCACAAGGAAATGCATTGTGTGTGGAGTTATTTCGTATGCCAATTTCCAGATAGTGGTTATTTCTGCGCAACATGGCTTCCAAAACAAGTCAAACAAATTTCAGCGATCGAACAAGGAAAACTTTTATTGGCCGAATTGGGTAAAGACTTTCCTGAAGTGGAAGGCAAAGGCTATCTATGATAGGAAAAAGGTGGGAAAATAGGTATGAGTGGAAATTTTAACTTATTTAACTCCCGGAAGCCTGACAGTATCAAGCGCGACCTCAGTCAGCTTCAAGGATGCTGGAGGCGGCTGAAACTAAATTTAAGGACCACGACTTACATAGTCGTGAAAAGTGGACAACGTCATAAAAAAGTGAAATGTGAAGTGTAGTAACGTGTGCAACATCATAAAACTTTCTCTTGGTATCAGCCAGCTTCTCTAGGAATGACAGGAATAATCCTTTTTGTTTCGCAATAGCGCTTGAAACCTTGTGAATGACTGTACATGCAGCAAATACAGATAAACCAAATAAATCGCCAGTAACTCTCTTGTATCTATTTTTTGAAGATCTCTATCCAAAATTTTTATGAGGTCACTTACCGAGTCCTTCCTCAGGCGAAAACGCAATCGAAGTCCACGTCGCCGTATTGCTCTTGTGGGTTAAATCTTTCGCTAAAGTGCCGAATTTGTAGAATGTGTATATTACATCGATTGAAATAGCTTTTTAACTGTCTGTAGCGCAGAGGTCCAACTTTTTCATAATGGCTAACCATGAAAATATCCATAAACAGCGTTTAGACGTACCTTTGACCAGGTCTAACTTGCTATTGTTTCTTAGTCGGTGATTAGACACTGTCTAGACACTGTTATGGTAAACAACGTTTAAATAATCGGTACTCGTGGTTTAAACGTGGGTCAGACGATGACTTTCATAAACGTTGTCTAAACTTTGTTTAAATAATCGGCCCTATAAGTTT
>JAHPZR010023333.1:0-17500 GCA_019787425.1 Platygyra sinensis
AGGGACTGTGCAATAATTATCTGGAGGGAGGGGGGGGGGGGGGCGTTTCTAAAATTAGCAAAGTAGGCCTTAAAATAAAGTTGCACCCCTCCTGAATTAAAGTTAAAATAACTTCTTGTCCACACCCGTCTAGAGGGGAGATTACTTTCAACCCCCCCCCTTCCCAACCTCCGATCCTCCCTACATCCCTCTTTACCTTTACACTACTTCTAGTATGTCTGCATCATCAATAAATAAAACTTGGAAGCTGCGCTCCACATAATCGTCGCCTGATGAACCACCTTCATACTCGGTTGACTACTCCTCAGAATCACTTGAGGTATCATCATGAGAACTGGAGGGCATGTTTTCATCATCATCTTCGATGTCTTCAACAAATGTTCTTGCTACAGAACCATCTGAATGCTTAAGTATTCGCTCAACTAATTGTGCCTTGTTTCCAGATACCATTAGACCTTCTTGCCTTAGATAGAGCCGAAGTTGCTTGTTAGTCAGTCTTTCAACATCGTCTCTGCTCTCCCAACAAATATCTTCTGGAATGGTGTTTCTTTCCAGATTTCTTTTGTCTGCTTTTAGAGCCAAGATTCCAAAAATTGATTTTGATTAGCTTACATGTAATATACATTATTTTGAGTCCATGGATTGAGATCAGACCTCTCAGTTTAACTTCTAACCCCCCCTACAAATGTTTAAGAAATTACATCTTACCCCCCCCTACCCTGCACTTTGGTTTAAGTTCAGGCCCCCCCTATTAATCTTAGAACCTCCCCTCCAGATAATTATTGCACAGTCCCTTACTGAGAGGATTGTCTGGTCCGTCCTCTCTTGACAGTGTCTCGTAGGAAGTATAGGTCCGTATTGCGTACATGTGCGGGCTTAGCCTCCAATTTTGGCAGCTTATTATGGAAGATAGGGGGGTGGGTAACTTAATGGAAACAGCCTTCTTTATCATGATAGGATACTGATTTTATTTGTTAGCTTGCTTAGTCTATTCATTGGTAGGTTATTTTACTATGGTGCTGTGTGAAGATTAGTAGTTCATGTTGTTTTGAGTTTATGTTAGTTTTGAGTTTAGGAAGAGAGTACATTGTAAAGTGCACGTATTGTAGTTATTGGTGAAGTGTTATTTTAAAAAAGTACCTTTGAATACTTTTGTTCTTAAGCCATCGTAGTTTGATAAAAAATAAGAAGCAAACAACAGTGATTGACATATTTACATATATACTCTACATACATGTTTATAAAAGTAACCATTGAAACTTAAAACAGCTATTTATAGATAACAATGGTAAGAGGTCTGGAACCTAGATTAAGCAAATGCTTTATGACTGACTATTACGGGGCTTTCTCCGCATCTATATCCAATTTTCGGGGCCACATACAGTCCATTATTATTTATGAAAGTTCTAAAAGCATTTAACACTTTTATATAACAACGAAAAAAATCAAAAAAATCATTTGAGTCAAATGCTCCCCCGTCTCTGCTACCCCCCCCAACCCCCCTCATGGGGTTGAGGTATGGGGAGCAGAGTCTCTGCAGAGTCCCACCCTCACCGGTCCACCCGCACGAGGGAGCTCCAATGTCTTATTGCAATTTCCTTATATTTGAGGCAAAAAGCCTCATTTGCTGCCTTGTGAGAGCATTTCTTCCACTCTCACGAGGCTTTTGGTGCCAAGCCTTGTTTTCGTTCCTCTGCTGTTGTAAATTTACACTTTTCGTGTCCAAAATCGGCAAGCGTGTTGAGCTCGTGCTATTCTTGATATCAATTAACTTGAAACTGTTTACAGCTTGAATTTTCTGATAGTGATCGATTTAAGGCGGCATTTCACCTGAAGGCTGTTTTCACGTAGCTCAACGTGGACTGTTTGTGCCAATCGCAATACCTCGTTCACGTTTCAAGCAACACCAAATCCCCCCACTAAGAACATTCACCAATGTTTTACGGTTTTGTGTAAATTTTTTGGTGATTTTTGGACATTTTGTGAATGAGATATTTTTTCTTAAAGGATAGGTTAAATTGAAATGTGAAAATATGAAATGTTGAAGATTTGATGGATTTGGAAAATTGAAATTTGAAGTGAAGAATTAATACACGGACACCAAACAGTCCCCTAGGAACCTGGGGCTCCTTTTCGAGGGGGTCAACTGTCTGGTAATGTTCCCAACCCATTTTAATCTTAACAATTCCCTTTTAAAACTACTTCAAATCTCAGCCCTAATCAGGTAGAATCCCCCCTTAAGAGTAAACTAAAAAAACCTACAGCAGATTAATAAAGCATCAGCTTTTCCCTTCCAGCGTTGACATTGACAGCAGGTTCAAGTTCTAGAATAAATAAGGACTTTTTGATTTTGCAATGGTACAAAATAAACCTCATCCTCTCATTTAGTTATCGCTACTACCATTTTTGTTCATCTGGCTCCTTGCTACAATCTGCTTCAATGATCTTCGAAAACTCCTTCTTCAGAACGGCTACCCACAATGCATAATCAACTTTCATATCAACGATATTTTGAACAAAGACACCAGCATACGGCAACCTTGTGTCTACAGTTCATAAGAAAGATATTGTTATCCTGCTTCCCTACTTACGTTTGTAAAGCAACCAAGTCGCTAAACGCCTGAGATCATGTGTGTGCAAATTCTACTCTCGTGTTAGCCTAAAGATCATTTTTCAGAGCACTCGATGCATAAAATCTTTCTTTCCTTACAAGGACCGCATTAATCGTTCACAACAATCCAGAATTATTTACAGAGCAAATTGCTGAAATTATAACGGATTTTTTAAACGACGGCTTCATGATCATGATAGGAAAATATTAACCGCACACTTTAAGCCCCTCGCTAAAAATGGCCTACCTAAGCCATTGCTGACCACGTCAAAACCACTGAACATAACATCAAGTGGGATTTTTTGGCGAAGGGCAAAACAGACTACAATTTGCCAATCATACCTCGAATAAATGGCGTCCTTGAATTCTCTCTTATTTAGAGTAACGTCCAGACATGCTAACGCTCCTTTCTCAGCAGCAAGGTCGGCAGCTCTTTTACTTTGTCCAGGAAGGGAATTCACTTCCTCTAAGTTTTCTCTAATATAAGGGACTGTGCAATAATTATCAGGAGGGAAGGGGGAGGGGACTGAAAAACTACAGTTACCTAGCAAAAACTTAGACAGTACCCCCCCTCCAAAACAAAAACAAATAGTTCTACACGGCCCTCTGTTATGTTGAAAATAACGTCGCACCCCCCCTCCCACCACCCACCTACCCCTCACCGCCACCATCACCATAGATGCCTTTAAATAAATACCTTTAATGTTGTCATGCTAATGTAAGCGTACCCCTTACTTGTTGGATGTCGTCGTCTGGAACAAATTGTACCTCATATGAATGTTTAAGAAAGCCATCCATTTCGGAGTCATCTGAATCCAAATCAGAGTTGTTTTCGGAAGTACTTGTGTGAAAATCAGAGTCGTATTCGGAATCACTGGATAGGAGTTCTGTGTTACTGTCATTGGCACTATTTCTTTCGTTGTGTCGCGGTGTTCCAGTATGCGAGTTGATGATAAGAATGTTCATAGCTGAAAGGGACAGACAGTATAACATTACAGTGGACATTGAGCAGCTGGAAAATAGGTTTCAGCATCTATATTGTCCGACAATCTAGCCTGTGCCAGTAGATTTTTCTGTGAGGACTACAAGCCAAACCCACATGATAACAGTAATATAATATCACAAGATGTAAAAATGAGGCAAGTGAAATCAAGCTTAAGTTTCAAGCGATCAAAGATAAGGTATCAAAACACGACGACAGCCTCTTCTCTGAAAACACTGGTTAACTCAAAACTGGACTGAGCTGCCATCACAGCTTCAATAATGACCAACGTTATTATGTAACATCTAGTATCGAGAAGGGTGTTGATCGCTTGATTGAAGATTTAGACAAAGCATTTGCTAAGTACCGGGGTACTTACCACATTGGCTCAAAATCTAAAACTTCTGAAGCCAGAAAGAGAAAGGAGCAGAGAAAAAAAAAATCAAAGAACAGGAGATTCAACGCTTCAAATAACAGACGAAAAAGAGCTTGCATTATATTTAGATCCTTGGGAGGAGAGCCTGTTGAACTTTGTTATGAGCCAGGTATATATGGAATTCAGCAAATCGATTCAGTCGATGAAGAAACATTACTTTTATATATTCACATCAAAAACCGACAAAGCTTGTCTACGAGATCTGTTTGATTCCCATTGTTTCATGGGGGAAGCTGAAAAACAAGTTAATGATTTTTGCTTTACATAGGATCAGCTCAATTAATTAGAAGACGGGTTAAAATTGATCAGTAGTGAATTTGCTTTTCATTTGGATGGAATATTTTCAATAATCGTATAGCAGCTGTTCGTATTGATATTTGTTACAGTCTATTAAGATGCCTGTATAAAGATAAAGATAATGATAATGATAATAAATATGTTGTTAAAAGCGCATTTTACATCACATGGAAGTCTCAATGCGTTTTACAGTCTTTTACCCAAATTAAAAGCTTCTAATCTGAGAACGGTCTCTTAAAAAGAAAATATTTTAATCTTGATTTAAAACAGTTCACATTGCAAAACTTTTAAATGGCATTTGGCAGGCTGTGATTTAATAACCGAGAAAGAACTGTCACCGTAGGAAGACATTTTAGTTTTAGGAATAGACAACAAATTTTAACTATTTGTCCTTGTCTTACACATGCATGATATGTGAGAGCGTGAAATAAGATAGGGAGATACTGCCTCCTTTAAAGGATTTTCTAACATGTTTTCTTAGCGCAAAGAGCGATTGGGAGACTGGAAAAGAACAAAACGGTGCAAGCAGGAGCTGGTAGGGAGTGAGGAGTTCGAGCGCAGGGAGTGATGATTACCATGATTCCCTGCGCTACTCCTCACCAGTTAATCATTATACGTTTTATTTTTGCGCGGGCGACTGGGGACGAGGTAGGGAGGGACCAGTGGATGACAATTGCAAGAGGACGGCTTGGCAGGAAAAAGGCCCAATCTGACAAAGATTTTCAGACACGAACGTATAAGCCTGCGTTGTTTAGCGGTTTTTAAGCAATTTGAGCGCGCTAAGGAAGCGGCGAAGCCGCGATAATGAGCGCGAAAACCGTGAGGAGCCCCAAATTGTTTAACACATTGCTAGCACGCTACCAGCTAATCAGTTGATACAGGAGCCCATCCTGGTTGATGTTGTAATAGATATCGCTTTTTGAGTGCTTTTTGTGCTTTGTGTTGTAGTCTTCTAATAATAGGCCTGGGGACTAATGAAAACATCTTGAAGAGTTTATCTTGATAATCAAAATCTGTCACATTCCTGTCATCAGTTAATCACGCCAAGTGCAACCTTCTTGTTCCTAAGCAACTTTCCACGCAGACATTCTTTGAGCTCGTCAAGCAATCATAATGTCTGCGTTACGCGGAGAAAAGCTTGTCTACGGAGACAAATCTTCAAAAACTTGTAATGTTATTCTTGCAATTTAACTGCCAGTCAAGTTCAAGAAGCCTTAAAAAATGCGCTCGATTCCTTTTATTTCATTTTTCCTTGCAAGCTTTACGCTCGGAATCATGAATTTTCGATCCAATTTTCTCGGTTTCTGAGATAGCGCCTCAGATTCTTTTGGCGAAAAATATCTGAGGCGCTATCTCAGAAACCAGATTCTTTTGGCGAGCCCGAGAAGTACAGACTAGGGCAGTTATTCTGGGGGCGTTATCAGGGCAAGGATGCACAACTAAGCAATTTTCACAAGATACCTTTGCGCCAACGACAGTTTTGGCGGGCTCTCAGCATCCCAGCTAGCCAGCTAGTAAGCACTCGCACAGCCCAGCACGATGGGTTTCAGGTAGCGAGCAGGCAATATGACGTCAGGAATTGCTTGAAGGTTTTTCATTAGATGTTAATTTCTAGAAGGAAATTTAGTATTTGACCGCCAGAAAAATGAATAAGGTTGTATCTATTCGACAACTGTATTATTTACTTTCTTGTAATATAAATTTACTATCCCAAGCTCACACTACTTGGTCAAAATGTTCCCTAGTCATAGCCAAATGTAATTCAACTGTAACTTGACTAAACAGGTTCTTTTATTTTGTCTCCACTCATGTCCAAGATTGACTGCAAGTATTGTTTAATTAGTATATGTAATCGCATGGGCCGAGGGCAATTAAGGATTAATTTCACGAGTATTTTCAAAGTTTTCACAAAATTGCCCGAGTCGCGAAGCGACGAGGGCAATTTGGAAAACTTTGAAAATACAAGTGAAATTAATCTTTAATTGCCCGAGAGCACTTGCGATTACTTGTTTATCACATAAAGGGCAAAATTTTGTACATAGGTTCAAGGTCTTGCCTTCGCGTAAACAGCTTTGCCGGTTGTCATTATTTAACAGGCTAGCAGTAACACGGGGAAAGCCTACTATAATAGTAAGCAAAACACAGCAACTTGGTTCAATTCACTCAAAGCCATTTCTTTACAAACAAAACTATAAGCAATCTAATTTTATTCACCTGTTTTGCGAAGCTTGCAACGCCGTGAAAGTATTTGTTCTTCGATCGATGATAGACGTAAACAAGTGTCGAAACGAGCTCTAATAACTTCTTGAATCCAAAACTGCCCTTTTCACTGTGAAAACTTCACGTACCAACAAAATTTACGCTGTTTTTACGCCGATAAAGTGAGCTGTAATACTAATAAGGCGACCCGAAGCAAAACGAAGAAATTAACTTTCAGTTTGGCGGCCATGAAGTTCTGTAATTCTATATTTCGTGCAACACCAGCCGTCTCCACTCAAACGTTTTTCAGGCTGCGAATCAATGCATTTTTAGTCGGAAAAATCCTTTTGCTTTTCCACCAAAAGACTGCGCTCTGTTGCATGTTGATTCTCTTTCACGTTAAGATGAAAAAACCGTGTTTAGATCAAACTCAGAAGCGATGCGTTTCTGAAATTTCTTTTCAAAATCCGTTTGAAGCGGGAAACCAACTCAATGCAGGCGTGCTCAGCCAATCAGCATCAAGTAATTTTGCCCGGGGCAATTACAAAAATTAAGAAAAAATGCCCTCTGTGTCAGCCAATCAGCATTCAGTAATTTTGCCCCGTATGTGATAAGTACTTCTTATTTGGCAGGGTTATTCAGTTTAACATTTTCATATTACTTCATATCTGACAGAATTGTATGTGTTTTGGTGACTTTTTACCAATAAGGACACTTTGTGATGCTATCATTAGGAATTTGGGAGCAGGGATGGCGCAGTGGCGAGAGCGCTCGCCTCCCACCAATGTGTCCCTGGTTCGATTCCCGAACCAGGCGTCACATGTGGGTTGAGTTTGTTGTTGGTTCTCTTCTCTGCTCCGAGAGGTTTTTCTCCGGGTCCTCCGGTTTTCCCCTCTCCTCAAAAACCAACATTTCCAAATTCCAATTCGATCTGGAATTGTCAAGCATTGTATCATGAGCCTCTGGCTCGGGTGATTGCGCAAGCACTCCCTGTGTTTGACATTAAATTTGATTTACATTTTACATTTACATTAGCGTTCAATTCTGGACATATTTTGGGGTGTTAAAATGGCAAATTTCTGCCTGCTTGTTGTTAGACCATCAGGTTCTTACATGCGGGTTTTAATTTGTTGTATTTGGAAACCGGTAGTTGTAATGAGATGAGTAAACATTTTTTGCAGAGCCTGATCATATGGAAACCTGACTAAACCTTCGACGAGCTAGAGGCTGTTTTTGTTCGCTCATTCTTAGAAACTCTTAGTGAGGTCGCACTAGAAAAATTAGAACCTGATACAATAGGCCACCTTTTTGCTTAGGTCGGCAATTTGAAACGATTTAAGAAATTAATAAAAATAACGATGATAATGATAATGATAATAACTGTTTAATGATGACATTTCTACAGGGTAGCTCTACATTCAGCGAGAACTAACTATAATTCAGTTAAAAATACATGTACAATATCGGTATAATTTACAAGCAATGAACTATGTGGAAAAAACTAACAAATATCCAAAACAAATTGAAAATAATTACACTTTTTCATGGTATTTGAAGTTATGTAAAATTTTTGTGTCGGCAGTAACGTGGAGGCATTATCCTCATGTCTGATGACGATCAGAGAAGGAACTGAACATTTATGGTGGCACATGCATGGAGTTGTGTAAGTCATCGTCTACCGAAAAGATACAACAATTGAAAACAGAATCAAAACAAACAAGAAAAAATACTTATGCACAGCGGATCCTCAGGGTAGGAGAAATTGAAACGAATACTTTTCAAGGAGAAGAAAAAATTACAGATTTTTTTCTTAGAATAAGGAATCAACCATTGTGAAATCGGAATTATGATGCATTTTGAGAAACTTTACTTTTGCGCAACCATATTGCTTCATGTACGTACTGCATGCCTCAATAGCGAAGCGCGCGAGTGACGTCATGACTCAGACAAGACTCAGACAAACAAACTGGAATGGTGGATGATTTTGAAGATTTCTTTAAGAGCAAAAGCCGGTGTTCCTAAAACACTTGTGAAACAAAAATTTCGCTTATATTCCCTGTATTTCCTTCAGAACAAGCTTATGTCGACTGAGTCTCGCGGGGAATTCAGTGATTTGCATTCTATTTTTAGACTTCGCGCGCTTCGCTATTACACCTCAAACAGATAGTTTGATTCTCGAATCCTCTGAAGGACCTGAAGTTTGCTTTCCACATAGTCACTGCGACCATTACTCTACAGATCGTAATGATCATATACAATTTATTAACTTTGTTCTTTAACGTTAGTTTTCAGCTGGCAGAGCGGCTCATTTACACTGTTTATTTCTAACATCAAACTTTGAATTCTCTCCTTTGCGTCATTATTACGTCAAAAGCTGATGCTAGTTATGTGTTTTTACTCAGCTTAAGGACGTTCGCGCGAAAATTTTCGAACATTGATTTTTTTCAGAAAATTTTACCATTGAAAGATGACGAGTTATTGATGTCAGAAAAGTTAAAAAAAATGGGGGTTCACCGACTTCGTTTTGGAGAGAACATTCCCGGAAGAACGCCTAAATCTGAGTAAATCGGGCTTTGTTAGCGAAGAAGGCCGCAGTGGCTGAAAGTCCCAAAAATATTGCAATTAGAGCTTTGAAGGGAAATGTTCTCTGTCAAATATGGCTTAAATGAACCTATTAAGCGAATTTAGTCAACTGTTGAGGTTCCTCAAAGAACAAGTTCGCATTTAGCGGCCATGGTTTTTAGCGCCTTGCAGCCGCAAGACTGGCAGGATTCCATGTCCTGTGGACAGAAATCTTAAAATGTTTTTAACTTCTCAAAATGATTTTTTGTTCATTTTTGGACAATGTGGAGATAATTGTAAAAAAAATCTGTTTCTGAAAAGAAACGTAGGGGTCACCGAACGTCCAAGATCGTTAAATCCAAGCAAAGCCATAGAAATGGCCATCTGCCCTATCATTGTTCATTTTAGTAATTAGCGCGAGCGCTCGATGCATGACGTGGCATGTGTATTTGCGTGCGCAGTAAGGATGCGCAGAAACAATTAGAGCGAACGTCCTTAAACAAGCACAGCTTCTAGCGCATGCAATCTTACAGGGTTAGCTAGCGTTTTCTTCGAAAAGTATTTATTTATCTTTAATGAGGTTAAATCGCAATTACTAGATCGTCCTTTGGAACAAACTTCAAATTTGAGTCCACACAGGAAGATGTCTTTCATTTGGCTTACATGACGGGGGCGATTAAATTGTAGCTGACATTAGCAACACAGCATTGATGATCAAATCTTCCACTCTGCATGTCAGGAACTTCAGTCCAGCGGTTCTCCTCGGGAATGTAACATTCCACTGACTTTAACACAGGACCTGCTCTGTTGCCAGTCAAACCACCAATCACATAAACCTTACCAGCGTGCACCACGGCTGAATGCTTCATTCTGGAGCAATGCATGGGCGAAATGTGCTGCCATCTATCGAGTTTTGTGTTGTACACTTCACAAGAGCGGAGTACATTGTGCCCGTCACAGCCACCAAAGACGAAGATGTTGTCATTTAATGACACTGCGGCAGCAAATTGTCTTCCTTCATTCATGGGTTGAACGAAAGTCCAAACATCTAAAAATAGAGGATATGACAGGTGAAAATGATCGTAGTGTCAACAGTAACACATACGAGTTCATGGTAAAAATTTGTAGGCAAATTTGTATCTCAATTTACAGTGACGTCTAAGCGTTAACCCAAATTACGCGCTCCACAAGATAAGTTATGTTAGATTCGTATGTACTTTTAGCTTGGGAAGACGAATACATTTACTTCCAAACTTCCACAGCCGGGGGTAGTTCTCTTTTTTAATTGTTACCATTTTGATCAGTCACACTTTTTTTTAAACACTGCGTGCACGTTATACATGCACTCTACGAATCAACTTGTATGAAACAGACATTTTATCGGTGCAGTTGCCTGAAAGCTTTATGAATAAGATATACATCACAGGACTTTGGAACTTAGCTACTCATATTAGTTCAGAACTTTTAATTCAGTTTTAAAGTGCAAAGACTTTGACCCAGAGCACCAATATGTTTTAACCAACTGCAGCATGAGAATTTGTCGTCGTTGTTGATCGATCGCGAGTGTTACAGGTTGGAATATACAATTTTAAATACATATATGGTCGCTAAATCAGACACAAGATAATTCCAAAATCAATGGTAAAGCCAATATGAATGCGGTGCCATAAAATTTGAATCGAATTGACTGCATGCAAAATAACGAACTCAAAATCAGTTTTCGATTAAAATCTTTCTTGCACCTTGTCGACAACTTTTGGAAAGCCTTCGGGTTGAAGATCTTGCACTTTTAAAGGCGTATCGTTATCCACACTAGCTAACCATGTGCATGATCTGGCGATCCAATTCCTCCAGAAAACTCTCAGACCATTCTAATCTGCTACTTGGCTGATTCGAGTTATGGACCCATGAGCTATCGTGTGGATTTTCCTTTTTCGATGTTTTCAATTGCAACTTCTATAGGTCCACAAAAAAATATGCTGATTGCAGACTTACCTTTAGCTGTATCATAGCATTCCACACAGCTAATCACGTCTGAGGTAACATGTGCGTGTGGAGTTTGAAATCCGCCAATAGCATACACACAGCCTCCTGCTAACACTTGACAGTGACCGGCTCTGGGGCAAATCAGAGATGTCAGCTGTACCACTCTTGAAGGGGCATCTTTAAGCTCGACAGAGCAGACGTTGGATGTACATCTGTTTGTTCTTGGATCCAGCCCTCCCGTCAAAAGGACGCTACCGCGGCCAGTGAATACTGCACAGAATGAATCCAGCTCCACATTCGGTACTGCGGGTTGATGATCAATTACATTCCATGTATTCTTTTGGCCGCTAAAACCTTCCACGAAAGGAACTAAGGGATCTCTGACACAAACGTCTCTGAGTCCACCGATTGCTAAAAGCTTGTCCTCTAAGCTCACCATTTGAAGCCTGAAAGAAAGATACAAACCAACATGACAACTAGCAATATGATGTCGGTAAATCGATAGCAAAAGAAAAAAAGCCACCAAATTAGAATTATGACAGCTCAAAGGAGATTTCCCTGGATTTACGAAGGATCTACCTCACCGGCTGCACGTATTCATGCCTCATCTCTAATACTTTTCTTGCCTTTTAACATTTTGTTTAAATGAAGTTGCTAAGCGGAAATCGCCGCCGCGACACAAAAATCCCCTTAACCTTTTGCTTAGGAAGACATAGCGAACTAATTCCTGAGCAATTAAAACAGCAGCAGCAGCAGCAACAACAACAACAACAACAAGTCAAGTTTGTGATCACTCCGCCACACTAAAAGCAACGGCTAGCTGAATAATATTTCTGAGATAAACTGGAGTACCTTTTTCATTTTTACCTCATGGCATGTCGTTAAGTCATGCTGTGAGGTTTAGGGTTGGTTTGGGGCTGGGATTTTAATTAAAACTCACTAACTCACTCAGTCACTCACTCACGCATGCACGCACGCACGCACTCACTCACTCACTCACTCACTCACGCACACACACGCACGCACGCACGCACGCGCGCGCACTCACTCACTCACGCACCTACTCACTCCGTCACTCAGTCACTCAACCACCCACCCACCCACTACCGGTGACCATGTTAGAGTCCAAAATCAGTTCTGTGGGAGGTGGTCTACTCTTTTCTTATATGAACACTTTCTTTTGTTCTAATAAATTTTCGTAGCTGCTGATTACACGATTGAAAACGCGCTACAGTCAATGTAGCGAGAACTGGATTTTGTTCACTGTCAAACTCATAAAACCGTGAATACCTAAAATATGTATGGAGTGTATATTTAGTAAATAAACCCCCTCAGGCGGCTGGTATTGATATTAATGACTTGAACAATCAAATGCACGAAGAGGTCGTTTTGCACTA
The DNA here is from genome assembly GCA_019787425.1 of Platygyra sinensis. Classification (NCBI taxonomy): domain Eukaryota; kingdom Metazoa; phylum Cnidaria; class Anthozoa; order Scleractinia; family Merulinidae; genus Platygyra; species Platygyra sinensis. The sequence goes on from JAHPZR010023333.1 coordinate 12,471, forward strand.
ATAGCTATTTCAGCATTTTTTTCGTCAAGTCGAGAAATACAGTGACCCACGTACTAAACGTAGGGCGAGTACGCACCGTTTACAAGGGTGCTTAATTTAAAACCATCTGAGAAAATTGCCTCAGACGAGGTGATAAAAATTGAAATAATAAAATACACGAGGCCCTATTTCAGCGATTCTCAAAAACAAGCATAATTATATTAAAATCCCACGCAAAATTCACGTACGAATTGATGGCAAATTTTAAAGACTTTAAATAATCTCATCTAAACCTGGCCTTTGGAAGGGGTCTGCATTAAAGGCCCGTACTGCCCACGTGGGAAAGACATGCAAGTTCTGCTTTCTCGAAAATTGTCTTTGCTGAAAATATATCACTGACAATACTTTCCCCTTAAATGCTTTCGACAATTGCCGATGCAACTTGAGGAAAGTCTCGAGTATATCATCTATTCTGTTCTTCCGAAAACAGCAAAATGACTAGTTTCAAAAAAAAAAAAAAAAAAAAAAAAAAACAGGAAGGGAAATGAAAATTAAATTTGTTTACGATGTACACTGTATGAATAGAAACACTAGAGTAGAAATATTGCAAAACCTTTTTTTTCTTATTTTCGGTCCTTTGTCATTGAAATGAAGGTTAAGCTAGAATAGTGAGCCACCGTGGTAGGCAAAAATGCAAGTTTTTGATGAAAAGTATGAGTAATATATAGCAGATTTCTAGTTTAATATATTTTTAAAAATGTACATTATAACTTATCCTGTTGCGATCGATGTTCAGAAATTCAAGAAAGCTGTTTGGGAATAATGTTACGCTCAAGAGCGTCTCACAAAAACGTCGCGGATCACTTAGCCAGCGAACGCAGACGCATTTCCGGCGGTCTCTTGTCTCTGCCGATAAACTAACAACTCCATGCGAGCTTCGATCGAATTTAATAAATCCCTGATCTCTTGAGATTGTGTATTTCATCGGCATCCAGGTTCTTTCCTCCTATAACGCTCTTTAAATCATTCCGAGGGTTTATGATCCATGTAAAACGGCACAGCTGACGTCATAATGCATAGGACAAAAGCAAAACAAGGAACAAAGGAGCTATTTGCATCTTGGACAAAAGGGTAAAACAATAGCAGGCAGCCTGAAACAATAGGATGTTATTGTTCGTTTTACACCGACCATGACGTATCTTTCTTTCTCGAAGATCGAATCCATGATGACCACGATGGATCCACGATCCCACATTTGGCCATTTGTTTCAGACAGATCAAAAATATAAACTTCTGCGATGTCCCGAAAAACGAAATAGGAATTACTTACGATGAACTATCGTGGTGTATAAAACCATTCGCTCGATACGGCGAATCAAATTTGGCTTGGATCGAGCGACGGTCCGCTAATTTGCTCGATAGCGGTGAACACAACATGGATTCCGCCGTGCTCTAGTTCGCGCTACACGTTCTTTAATCGAATTGCACGCAATGCAAACAACGTAGGCTCCGGTTGTAATATTAACTATTTTAACCTTTTTTAAGAAGCTATTTATGGCTGGTGATGTGATTTACCACATTAAACACCACAAACACCCACAAATGGCGCAGTAATTACAGATTTGTAATCAGCCGGTTAGCACTTCACATTGACTCACCGGAAATCAATTAATCAAACCTACAATTGTATGTCCTGCTGGGAATTTAAGAGTCTCATAAATCCCGTCAAAGATCCACATCTACGATCGCACGGAAAAATAGGGGACTGTGAACAGTCTAATCCCGTCATGTAACACAATAACAATTCCACCCAGCATATTTTTAAGTATTCGAGGATTTACTAGTTTAATAGTAAATGTGGGACACGATATTTTCCAATATTTTACGATACCTCCATCGAGGGATCTTCATACGAGACAGATCCATCCATTTCTTCACAGCAGGAATGAAACAACAGACACTGTCGAGGATGGCTGAGTTATCACATCCACCTGCCACCACGATCACTTCGACACTTCGGCATGACTTTCTTGCAGTCATATTACCAACTTGTCCAGCCCAGGGCACTTTTTTAACTCTTGCAAAAACCGTGAATTGGTTCAGTTCGTCTCGATCTAAATTGCCTTCATTGGTTGGCAGAGAAATAAACGGCAGCCGAATTAATTTCAACAATTCAGTGAAATAGTCTTTTCTCACTTCCGGATTATAATTTATCCAATCTTTTATAATTTCTAGAAGCTGCTCTTCGTTTTCAATTTGTATATCGTCGCTGGACAGAAATTTGACAATATCTTCTTTTGCCAACTTCAAAAAGGTTTCTGTTTTGGCAAGTTGGGTAAACTTTCGGTTCATATATTGAGTCACTGTTTGAGTCAACCCATCGCAAGAAAAAGCGTCAGCAATCGTACAAATCGTAAAACAGTTTTCCACGTCGACTGTGCTCTCTAGAAATTGACAACATGCTTTCTTAATCTCGTCTACCAAAAGAAAATTGGAGGCCTCTAACAGTTCAAACACATTTCCTAAGTGAATTTGTATCTGGCCCGTGTACATGAATTCGAGTATGCTTTCCATTGCTGCTCGGCTAACACTTGCTAGAGTGACTCTTCTCTTGTCCTTCTCCAACATTTCTGTGGTAAACATGGCTAGAAAGAAGCTGCTGTTAGCGGCAAGAATACATCTATGGGCTGAAAACTCTTTGCCTTCCACTATCAATTTAACATCACAAGCTTTTCCTGAAAGTCTCTGTGTGTTTAGCATCGTCATGGTTTTGTTGTCATGGCCTTCTATTTTGAGGGAAGCTGAGTTGTCTTCGTTGTTAACAAGTTCCATTTTCTTTACTTCGACAAATCTGTATGGAAGAATTAAGAAATTGTGTCGTTATTGAACAAGGTCAGAATGAATCAAAATGTGTTGCTCCTTGCTCATTTAAATAGTTCCTGTGTTTGCTCTAGCCACGGTTGGGTAATTAATCTGACAGTTGAGGTAACTGATGTAGCAAAACAAGAAACAACGGATATCCGACCAATTTAGTGGGCTGGGAATATGCTAATATTCGGTGACCAAAAATAAACGTTCCTATCTAGAGCTCCAGTACCGGTTACTTATGATAGGTCTTATGAATTTTGGTTTCGACACAATTGTAAAAGAAAACAAAAAACGCTCATCGAAATATCGGTGACCCCGAGAGGGGATGACGTTGAAAGAGAAATAGTGTTTCTTTGCGGAGGTTCAATTGATTTTTCAGTGATTTTTCAGTTCAGCGAATTGGCTTGCATGACCCGGGTTGTATGATTGTTACTTCAGGCATATAACACCATGAGTACCTTGGAACAGAAAAAAATCACTCAAGGCTGGTTTTCACTAGCGCATAAGCATAAGCATAAGCCGACATACACAGAAGCAGTAAGATCTTGATAATTAGCGCCTTTTATTAGGGAAATTTCGAACAAAAGGTGCTAATTATCAACATCTTACTGCTTCTGCGTATGTCGGGTTATGCTTATGCTTATGCGCTAGTGAAAACCAGCCTTCAGGCATCAAATAATTAACAAAAATTTTTTTCAAAAATGATGTCAAAATATTTACAATGGCTGGATGTTTGACGTAGGGCAGGGGATATCACTGAATTTATCATACTCAATCCCAGTTTTGTCTGAAACGAAATATCAAATCGCATCAGTATACTGCTTGATAAGAAAGGGTACATATCAGAGCGCAGTTTCTTACTACACTTTAATCGACTGTAGACTCCTCACATTCGAGCTTCGAAGAGAAGCTGGAAGGCCGAATTTCGGCTTGAATAATTATCCACCCTCATCCATCATTTGCTCTAATTTCCCTGTCTTGCAAGAACGAACCACGTTCCTCCTACACCGATGACGAACTATGCAATCTTCGTCATCGTTTGTTTAGCTATTTAATTGAAGCATCTAACTGATCCGCATCGTTAGCTCTTTTACCAATTTGATTGTGACGTATTCGTTGTGTACAATTACTCTAGAACTTAGATGTGAGACCAAATCACAAGTAAAAGACAATCAGATAACGCGTTTGGCTGGCCTGTGTAGAACTTACTGTGTCCCAATTTCAAAATGAGACTGATGTAGGGGGCTTTACCTTACTGTCTTTAATAGTAATCTTGTAGCCTCGGGGTGTTTTTATACGAATCGAAGCAAAGTGGGCAACTGAAATAATTACATCAAGAAGTCACTAAATATCATTGCGTCAAGCAAGGTGTTTTAATGACCCAGGTATAGAGCCTCCTAAACACAGGTTGTTGTTCTCACCACACTCCTCAGGAAGTATGCTCAACGAGCCCAAACAGAGAACTACGTAGGCGGCTGCTAGTAATTACGCCTGCGTATATAGCTATGCTCGTTGATCAGGGTTGTGGGACGAAGGACTCATCACCTTAAGTGCAAGCAAAGTGGATATGAAAAGGAAACACGTTAAGCAACTGTGGATAGTTAATGTACCAGCATACCCCAAAATTGATCATATTTTAAAAATTGTTTTCACTTTTTCAGATAGATCTTATTGCGATCTTTCATTTTAAAAATGTTCTGGGAAAAAATTGATTCTAAGCGGAATTATAAACAAAAGACGTTTCTTTGTATTAATGACCTGTAATTGTTAGCTGTCAACGGGTTCCCACGAAAAGTAAACTTGCATTAAAAGCATGCGTGACAGATTTCCGCCTATAAACGCTTGTTAAACGTTTGTGTCTGGAAGTCAAGGAGCTATTCTGAGTGTTCTCCGTTTGTAGATAGCATATGTTGTCGAAGAAACGGAAAAAATTTGTGTCCATTTGCAAGTCCGTTTCCAAAAATTTGGATCAGGACTAGACTGATGCGGTAGCTGGTTAGCGACAACTCGAGCAGGCGAAAGTTGTTTGCACTGGACGAGGATGACATAAGACATTCTCTAAGCATTACAAGAAAGTAAATAATACAGTTGTCGAATAGATACAACCTTATTCATTTTTCTGGCGGTCAAATACTAAATTTCCTTCTAGAAATTAACATCTAATGAAAAACCTTCAAGCAATT
>JAHPZR010023333.1:22500-34990 GCA_019787425.1 Platygyra sinensis
AAACAGATCTCGTAGACAAGCTTTGTCGGTTTTTGATGTGAATAAAAGTAATGTTTCTTCATCGACTGAATCGATTTGCTGAATTCCATATATACCTGGCTCATAACAAAGTTCAACAGGCTCTCCTCCCAAGGATCTAAATATAATGCAAGCTCTTTTTCGTCTGTCATTTGAAGCGTTGAATCTCCTGTTCTTTGATTTTTTTTTCTCTGCTCCTTTCTCTTTCTGGCTTCAGAAGTTTTAGATTTTGAGCCAATGTGGTAAGTACCCCGGTACTTAGCAAATGCTTTGTCTAAATCTTCAATCAAGCGATCAACATCCTTCTCGATACTAGATGTTACATAATAACGTTGGTCATTATTGAAGCTGTGATGGCAGCTCAGTCCAGTTTTGAGTTTACCAGTGTTTTCAGAGAAGAGGCTGTCGTCGTGTTTTGATATCTTATCTTTGATCGCTTGAAGCTTAAGCTTGATTTCATTTGCCTCATTTTTACATCTTGTGATATTATATTACTGTTATCATATGGGTTTGGCTTGTAGTCCTCACAGAAAAATCTACTGGCACAGGCTAGATTGTCGGACAATAGAAACTGAAACCTATTTTCTAGCTGCTCAATGTCCACGGTAATGTAATACTGTCTGTCCCTTTCAGCTAGGAACATTCTGTTCATCAACTCGCATACTGGAACACCGCGACACAACGAAAGAAATAGTGCCAATGACAGTAACACAGAACTCCTATCCAGTGATTCCGAATACGACTCTGATTTTCACACAAGTACTTCCGAAAACAACTCTGATTTGGATTCAGATGACCCCGAAATGGATGGCTTTCTTAAACATTCATATGAGGTACTATTTGTTCCAGACGACGACATCCAACAAGTAAGGGGTACGCTTACAGAAGCATGACAACATTAAAGGTATTTACTTAAAGGCATCTATGGTGATGGTGGCGGTGAGGGGTGGGTGTGTGTGGGTGGTGGGAGGGGGGGTGCGACGTTATTTTCAACATAACAGAGGGCCGTGTAGAACTAATTGTTTTTGTTTTGAAGGGGGGTATTGTAAGTTTTTTCTAGGTAGCTGTAGTTTTTCAGTCCCCCCCCCCCCCTCCCCTCCTGATAATCATTGCACAGTCCCTTATATTAGAGAAAACTTAGAGGAAGTGGAGAATTCCCTTCCTGGACAAACTAAAAGAGCTGCCGACCTTGCTGCTGAGAAAGGAGCGCTAGCATGTCTGGACTTATCTCTAAATAAGAGAGGATTCAAGGACGCCATTTATTTGAGCTATGATTGGCAAATTGTAGTCTGTTTTGCCCTTCACCAAAATATACCACTTGATGTTATGTTCAGTGGTTTTGACGTGGTCAGCAATGGCTGAGGTAGACCATTTATAGCGAGGGCCTAGTGTGCGGTTAATTTTTTCCTATCATGATCATGAAGCCGTCGTTTAATTTTACCAATGTAAAACCATTATAATTCCAGCAATTTGTTCTGTAAATACTTCTGGATTGTTGTGAACGATTAATGCGGTCCTTGTAAGGAAAGAAAGATTTTATGCATCGAGTGCTCTGAAAAAATTATCTTTAGGCTAACACGAGAGTAGAATTTGCACACACATGATCTCAGGCGTTTAGCGACTTGGTTGCTTTACAAACGTAAGTAGGGAAGCAGGATAACAATATCTTTCTAAGGAACTGTATATATGTAGACACAGGGTTGCTATGCTGATGTCTGTTTTTGTTCAAAACATCGTTGATATGAAAGTTGATTATGCATTGTGGGTAGCCGTTCTGAAGAAGGAGTTTTCGAAGATCATTGAGGCAGATTGTAGCAAGGAGCCAGATGAGCAAAGAACTAAATGAGCGGATGAGGTTTATTTTGTACCATTGCAAAATCAAAGAGTCCTCATTTCAATTTCATTTATTCTAGAACTTGAGCCAGCTTTCAATGTCAACGCTGGAAAGGAAAAGCTGATGCCTTATTAATCTGCTGTAGTTGTTTTTAGTTTACTCTTAATGGGGGATTCTTCCTGATTAGGACTGAAATTTGAAGTAGTTTTAAAAGGGGATTGTTAAGATTAAAATGGGTTGGGAACACTATGGTTACTTTTATAAACATGTATTCTACGTACCTATGTAGATATGTCAATCACTGCTGTTTGCTTCTTATTTTTTATCAAACTACGATGGCTTAAGAACAAAAGTATTCATTATTCAAAAGTACTTTTTAAAATAACACTCCACCAATCAATGAATGACTCCAATACGTGCACTTTACAATGCACTCTCTTCCTAAACTCAAAAAAACATGAACTACTAATCTTCACACAGCACCATAGCAAAATAACCTACCAACGAACAGACTAAGCAAGCTAAAAGATAAAATCAGTACCTTATCACGATAAAGAAGGCCGTTTCCATAAAGTTGTCTCCCCCGCCCACCCCTGTCTTCCATAACAAGCTGTCAAAATTGGAGGCTAAGCCCACACATGTACGCACTTCCTACAAGACACTGTCAAGAGAGGACGGCCTAGACAATCCTCTCAGTAATCCTATCAGTACATAATAAGAAACGCATTTACAATAGACATTTATTTGGTACGATTCCAGTATTGATTGGAACCTTTGATTGACATTTATATCTTGAATGAATGAATGAAATCTTTATTTAAAACACGGTAAAAATGTCAGTGTGACAATAGAAAACAAAGAAGAAATTCATCTTAAGTAAGATTTTCTATTTACTGGTTTACATATTTGGCGTGTGGGAGTCCGATACAGAGAGCCATTTATCAATTCTTCTCTTGAAGTTGCGTAGAGATTTTGTAGTGCGGATATCCTCAGGAAGATCGTTCCAAAGAGAAGCTCCGCTATAACTGAAACTACGCTTCAGGTAGTCAGTTCTCGGTTTCGGCAAGTACAATTTTTGACTTGCGTCACGAAGATCAAAGGACAAAGTTCTCGGAGTGAACATGTTACAAAGATAATTTGGGGCAAGCTTATTAACGCATTTGTACGTTAAATTTGCCTTTTGCTTCGTCCTTCTAATGGATAAGTTATCCCAGCTGAGAGAGTTGAGAAGATAACTAGAGTTCGTATTATAACTGGATTTAGTAATTACTCTGGCAGCGCGATTTTGTAGTTTTTGTAGTTTCTCACTCAGCTGTTGAGACAAGCCATCCCAAACAACACTGCAGTAATCAAAATGTGGTTCGATAATTGATCTTGCGATCAATTAGCGTCGTTTAGCCCTTTTAATTAAACCTTGTCTACACACACTCTGGTAGTTCAGAGTTGAGAGACACGCGTATTAAAGAACAGTGGTTAACTCAAACTTGGGTGATTTTCTCTCGATGCCATTTCCCGCGGGCCGGATAACTCAGGAAATGCCGACCTTACCTGAAAACTAAGCAGAAGGATCGCGCATCGTATTATACGGTTTTCCATATAATCGCTGCGAAACAAGTTAAGCGATCTTTCCAGTCTTTCCGACTACCGGTTTCTAAGTACAGCAAAATCTCGCATGTAAGAACCTAGTGGTTTAAGAACCTGCTGGCAGGAATTTATCATTTTAAAATCAAAAATATAAGGATCTGTTTAGCCAAGCAATATCAAGCATAGTTCTTATACATTTGCGATGATGGCTGGGGTTTTTTTCAGCGCTCGTAGCTGCAATTCCTGACGGCATATTAGACCTGTTTGCTACCGTTTGATGAATGAGTATACAGTCGAACCCTAACACAAGAGGTGACCGTTGTGGACAGATAGCTGTTTGTTTGTTTGTTTGTTTGTTTGTTTGTTTGCTTTGGTATTTATTCTTATTTACAAAGCAAGACTTATTATAGTATACAAATACGTAGCACTTTGAAACCATATCAATAAAATAAAAACCGAACAGAAACAGCGACCAAAGGCGCGGTATGTGGATCAAGTTTTGTGACTTTTTACAATGACAAAAAGGATTTCAATTACAGCATGCATTCGTCAGTCGTTGTCTAGCTCGCTGTTGCCTAAAGATTATATTGACAGCTCAGACGCACTCTGGTGACCGTTGCCGTTGTCGAAGAAGTGGTTGATGTCAAGAGGTTGAAATTAGAGGGAATGTATAGACCGTCCACTGTGACATAAAATAGTAACCGTTATAGCGAGGTGGCCGTTAATGGATCATGGACTTTGAATTTGTACTTTCCATTCAGCCACTCTCCGTCCTGTCCCACCCTGATCAAAATCAGATGTCGTAAAAAGATACCCTGCCCCTCTTATGTTTTCTCTATTCTGTATTTCGTTTTTCAAATCTTTTAACACGTATTAAATTGAATAGATACTTAGCCAAGAGATAAGATAATCCTATGCCAAAATAAACACTAAATCTTCTGGCTGGATTCCGGTAAATTGATATTTTGTCCAAAGCCAAACGTATTTAGTCTCTCTTCCAGACTTCGTGAAACATAACCCCTCAGCTTCTCTGGGGCCATTGAGCAGTAGACGCAAAACCGATATCTTATAGAAGCGAAACACGCCTTTTTTGTGGAACACTCGCTGAAAAATCTCAAGGTAACTGCGATCAACTGATATCTGCACCTGCCATAATGAAGGAGAGCTCGAGCAAGAAAGAGTCTAGAGAAAGGCGGCTGATGATCGCCGTGATTGTTTTCCTTACCGGGGTTGGTGTAGTTCTGATTGCTGGTGTCATCTTCATGCAAGAAGAGATCACAAGTTTGAGAGGCAAGGTAGCAGAATTGAATCCATTGCAAGGTAGTTATGTATTGCATTTCTTTAAAAGATTTAAATTATCACTGAACAATAGGGTTTGTAATCCTGCGATATAGAGTATCCCTCGCCTGCATTCGCAGGCTGCTCAAAATATGACTCATTTGAAGTTTCTCGCGTTTTTTTAGTGGCCTGCAGGGCTAGAGCCTACTTTTGTTGCTTTGCCACGTTGATTTAGCTCGGGTTTTTTTTTTTAACTGATGATTTGAATTTACAATACAATTTAATATGGTGGGATCTTAGGATAGCTGGTGTTTCTTTGAATAGAAACGAAGAAATCCCATGTAAAAGCTTGTATAAGAGCCTTTTTGATTTCCTGTCCGGCGGACGACGTTGTATGGCAATCCGAATGGCAAACAATGGAATTCAGTTAAACATCAAGATAAACAGGAATGCAATGCAACATGAAAGAAATCATTGAAAATTCTAATTTATACTTATTTCGGGGGTCCACTGCAAAACTACCTTCCTTGTTCCAGTTCCATTCATATTAAGTTTGTTCCAGAATGGTCGCCCTTTTCTTGACCCATCATATCTTGTTCCAGTTTGACGCTACCGGAAGCATGCGTTATATTGAGTACCCTGACCATTCCTCCTCCCGTCCCCCCTCAGAACAACCAGATGGAAAATCAATCAAGACAAAAACTCAAGTGTTGACACGTTTATGCTTTCAACTGCGACAGCTAGAGAGCATAATAATTTTATCAACGGAAATCGTTTTGGCGAAACGCATGAGAGATGCCAATTCTCGCCATGTTGTACATCTAGTAAAAAGCTTCCACTGTATTGAAATAGACCCTGTTCTGGACATTACCCTTCAAATTACTTCCAACACCGAAGGAGAGGCAACGAGAAGTGCTTACATCTTTTCCCATCCCCTTTTCCCTTGTCTTTCATGCCTGGAAGCGTAACTGACGTAATCGTCAGGTGTTGATGCATTTATGCTCTCAAGTCTGAACTAAACAAAGACTTATTATTTTGTTTATCTTTTAGGTGACGTCACCGCGGGTGATAACAAAACACGAGTTCCCAGGTCTATAGCTGAGCGCGAACAGATGAGAAAAGGACGACACTTGAAGCGAACTAAACAAAGTAAGAAAATCTGCAGAGTTTATCTTAAGATGGAAATTTTTCAGTCGTGGTTTCATTAACAATCATAATTGACTGTTAATAAGAGGCATCGCAATGTCAAAGATCAAATTTCAGTTGCGGATTATTGTAGATGATTTAATTTTAAAACGTATTTTAAGACATAGTCTACCGTGCCAAAATAAAACACTGACTTCAAATCAAGGGCAAACGCCACAAAATATAACACAGATTGGGAAGGGCAGACTTAAAGAAAGCTGGCATCCGTGCTCGTCTCTTCCGATAACTGTCACTGGAGTTACTTGAAGCAAGGTAAAGAGACATAAGTAAATAAATGAAAGTTGATTGACTGAACAAACAGTATGGCGTGGAAAGATTAAAAAGAACGCATGTCTCGTGAATCGTTTTCTGAAATCTAATACCCCGCATTCTAACAACAATTTGTTTTCGACACATTACGCAATTTGTCACTGGTTTTACCACACAAAGGAATATCCAAAGGAATTCAAAACAAAATAAATTATTATTTGTACTAGATGACTTTTATTCGACGTTTCTCTTGGCATTCAGCACGTGCACTGTGACATTGTTTCTTTTCTTTTCTTTTCTTGGCAGGCCAATGTCAACAAATAAGGATCCCATTATGTCAAGATTTGCCGTATAAATTAACTCAGTTTCCAAACTTGCTAAGTCACCAAACTCAGTACAAAGCCATTGCGGTCGCGGAGAAGTTTAGAGCAGTTGTGAATAGTAAGTGCTCTCCTCTCTTCCGACCTTTTCTCTGTTCCGTTTTGGCACCACCTTGTTATGGGCACCGGAAGCCCACTCCTCCTTGCCAGGAGCTGTGCTTTAAAGCTGTAAGAGGTTGTAAGCATCTTCTAACCAAGCACAAGATCACATTACCATCTGCAATGCAGTGCTCACGTTTACCAAAGGAGGGCACGTCAAACTGTTTGAATCAATTATCCCTTCAAAAAGTCTTGCCATGTCAAGAGCTACAAAAACACCAATGCAAAAATCACCTACCACCACCCCACCGTGTCCAATTTCCAAACTACTTCGGTCACATGAGCGGAGAGGAGGCTGGCTATGGCTTTGGTTGTTTTGATCAAATCTTTAACATTGCTCCTCCTGGTGAAGACTGTTCGTTTCTATTGTCGCATTTCCTGTGCAGGCTCCACACACCTCCCTGTAGGAAGACCGCTCTGCCGTTACCACCTTGCAGAGAGTTGTGCCTACAGGTTAAATCCCAATGCAAGCGTATCATTGACCACCTTCGTTTTCAATGGCCAGCCAATTATGAGTGTTTTCAATTCCCTGAAAAAGACGAGGCGCCCTGCTACAGCGGACCGTTAACTGGAGAAGAGACCAGGCTGTCACAAACAGGTAAAATGTGCTAAATTTTTTAGCCTAGGGTCAAAGCCCTGATTCTTCTCAAATTCATGAATCATTTGTGTGCTCCTTGGCTCAGTTTAAATTTCTCGCGTTTATCTGTCGTGATGAACTTTCTTCTTCAGAGAATAGACAGAAGCTCTAATAGAAACATCGAATTTCGAGTCGCCTATTCTTATTCAGAGAGAGGCAAGGCTCTGAAATAAACAATCCGAATTAATATAAATACCCCTTTTCGTCCTTTTCGTTTGCATATTCCTTCGGCTTTGAGAGAGAAAAATTTGCAGCTTTCTTTTTTCGTGTGGTGTTACCTCAAAAGGACATTGTCGAGGCTTACAAATGTCTGTTAAAAGAAATAACTCTAAGTCAAGAAAGTTCTACATACATTGAGCTGTATAGTATAGAGTTTTGCCCTCATTTCAGGAAAGTGCCAGGTTTTGTCGATTCCTCTATGCAAGAATGTCCCATACAACATGACAGTGTTCCCAAACGTATTCCAGCACAAGACGCAATATGAAGCTTCGATGGAAGTTCACCGATGGTGGCCGCTGGTAGAGAGAGAGTGCTCAGCAGACTTATCGTTCTTCTTGTGCTCGCTTTACGCTCCTCCCTGTACGATTCTTGACACCGCCCTACTGCCATGCCGAGAGCTCTGCCTTCGGGTTCAGCGAGGATGTTTACCTGCGTTAGACTACTTATATCACTCATGGTGGCCAGACAGCCTCAATTGCGAAAGGTTTCCTCGTGGCGGTGAGGAAGTGTGTATCGACAGGCCCCAGAATAGTTCCCAAGTCAGTGTTCCACCAACTTCTGATCCAATTAGAGGTGAGATCACGTTTGATGGGGCAGTAGATGGAACATGTGTGCACGCACATTGCTGTGTTGTTCGTGGAAAACTGAGAACAGTTCTCTAAGCCTGATTTTTAAGTTGTCGTGAATTAATTTTGGTATCATTAGGAAAATAGCACAAAGGCAACCATTTTAGGGAAAGTTGTAAGGAACACTGAAAAACTGGTTCCGACTAGTTTTTCTTGTTGTAACAGCAAGTGGTATACGTATGGGTTATTGACCAAGTGTGAGGTCAAGATGGCTGGATATTGGCCAAGTTCTTTTTTTTGCGTGTTTATGGACCGAGACGAAGTCGAGGTCCATAAACTCGCAAAAAAAAAAAAACGTGGCCAATATCCAGCCATCTTGACCGAACAAACTTGGTCAATAAAGGATTTATTATATGGCTTTTGGTGAAATTTTGCTTTCGGAATGCAGCGGGTAGTCCCGAGCGGGCAAGATGGCTCCATCTTGCCCGCTCGGGTAGCCAATCACAGCGCGCGATTTGGTTCATCTTGCCCGCTCACGGAACTAGCCATATAATAAAAGAAAATACTGACCTATAAGGAACAGGCTTGTGTAACTTGCGGACAACTGATTGCAGTTTTTGCTACGCCCCTTTGAAGACACTTTTGTCGGGTTTTAATTTGCGGATACATTTATTACTGATCCTTTTTTTTTACTTTTTGCAGGGCGATGTGAGCCTCTGTCCATTCCCGTGTGCAGTGGTCTGCACTACAATATGACGCTGGTTCCCAACACCTTCAACCATCCAACACAACAAGAGGCAGCCTCTAACATTCACCCGCTTTTTCAGTACTCGCCTTATGGCGACTCTCCTTGGAATGATTGCTCACCGGAGCTGCCCCTCTTTGTGTGTTCCCTGCACGCCCCTCCTTGCAGTGTACCACGCAAGCCTTGCAGAGAGCTTTGCGAACGAGTTCGAAAAAGCTGCCTCCTTCAACTGCAAAAACACGGTTATTCTTGGCCGGAGAATATGGCTTGTGATAAATTCCCAAATGCAGAAAATGAGGCTGACTGCATTGGGGCATCACAAAAATATGTTCCATCAACTACTGTTCCAATCCCACGAGAGGGCTGTTAAGTTTAACAGTGGAAACGTAATTGAAGCCCGTTGAGGTTACTGAGTCAGCACAATTCAAAACTGAACATGGGATTTTGCTTCATTTTTATTTCGTTCTGTCCGGTTAAGCATGGAATGTAATGTATTGCACGTGTCTTCATAGGACTGTTTAGGGACACATGAAAAAGCAAAATTAAGCTTTAGAGTCCTCGTCCATTTTGACGTCTCTAGACTGGTGGCAGTAGCGTTTGCTATGCAATATGTAGATTTAGCCAAGCCTAAAAGAGGAAACTCCTGATTGCAATACGTTAACCATGCAAATGAAAAAATTATTTGTTTCCCTTGAATCAGATACTCTAAAAATGATCAGTTGTGAGCATTAAATATTTCAGCGTGTGGTTTTACAATGTTTTTCAAAGTATCAAATAAAAACGATACCCAAGTTTTACAAGATTGTATAAACTAGTAGTAATCAAACATTAGGAAGTGCTTTCTGCAGGATATGATGGGTCAAGAAAAGGGCGACCATTCTGGAACAAACTTAATATGAATGGAACTGGAACAAGGAAGGTAGTTTTGCAGTGGACCCCCGAAATAAGTATAAATTAGAATTTTCAATGATTTCTTTCATTTTGCATTGCATTCCTGTTTATCTTGATGTTTAACTTAACAATCTAATTCAAACTAGCTTCTTTCTCGAGAAAAAGAGGAATAGCATTTCCTTGAATTCCATTGTTTGCCATTCGGATTGCCATACAACGTCGTCCGCCGGACAGGAAATCAAAAAGGCTCTTATACAAGCTTTTACATGGGATTTCTTCGTTTCTATTCAAAGAAACACCAGCTATCCTAAGATCCCACAATACTAAATTGTATTGTAAATTCAAATCGTCAGTTAAAAAAAAAAACCCGAGCTAAATCAACGTGGCAAAGCAACAAAAGTAGGCTCTAGCCCTGCAGGCCACTACAAAAACGCGAGAAACTTCAAATGAGTCATATTTTGAGCAGCCTGCGAATGCAGGCGAGGGATACTCTATATCGCAGGACTACAAACCCTATTGTTCAGTGATAATTTAAATCTTTTAAAGAAATGCAACACATAACTACCTTGCAATGGATTCAATTCTGCTACCTTGCCTCTCAAACTTGTGATCTCTTCTTGCATGAAGATGACACCAGCAATCAGAACTACACCAACCCCGGTAAGGAAAACAATCACGGCGATCATCAGCCGCCTTTCTCTAGACTCTTTCTTGCTCGAGCTCTCCTTCATTATGGCAGGTGCAGATATCAGTTGATCGCAGTTACCTTGAGGTTTTTCAGCGAGTGTTCCACAAAAAAGGCGTGTTTCGCTTCTATAAGATATCGGTTTTGCGTCTACTGCTCAATGGCCCCAGAGAAGCTGAGGGGTTATGTTTCACGAAGTCTGGAAGAGAGACTAAATACGTTTGGCTTTGGACAAAATATCAATTTACCGGAATCCAGCCAGAAGATTTAGTGTTTATTTTGGCATAGGATTATCTTATCTCTTGGCTAAGTATCTATTCAATTTAATACGTGTTAAAAGATTTGAAAAACGAAATAGACAATAGAGAAAACATAAGAGGGGTAGGGTATCTTTTTACGACATCTAATTTTGATCAGGGTGGTACGGAGAGTGGCTGAATGGAAAGTACAAATTCAAAGTCCATGATCCATTAACGGCCACCTCGCTATAACGGTTACTATTTTATGTCACAGTGGACGGACTATACATTCCCTCTAATTTCAACCTCTTGACATCAACCACTTCTTCGACAACGGCAACGGTCACCAGAGTGCGTCTGAGCTGTCAAAATAATCTTTAGGCAACAGCGAGCTAGGCAACGACTGACGAATGCATGCTGTAATTAAAATCCTTTTTGTCATTGTAAAAAGTCACAAAACTTGATCCGCATACCGCGCCTTTGGTCGCTGTTTCTGTTCGGTTTTTATTTTATTGATATGGTTTCAAAGTGCTACGTATTTGCATACTATAATAAGTCTTGCTTTGTAAATAAGAATAAATACCCCTGCCAAAAAAACAAACAAACAAACAAACAAACAAACAAACAGCTATCTGTCCACAACGGCCACCTCTTGTGTTAGGGTTCGACTGTATACTCATTCATCAAACGGTAGCAAACAGGTCTAATATGCCGTCAGGAATTGCCGTGAAATACTTGTTGTCGTATGAGCGCTACCAGCGCTGAAAAATACCTCACCCATCGTCGCGAATTTATAAGAACTATGCTTGATCTTGCTTGGCTAAACAGATACTTATATTTTTGGATTTTAAAATGATAAATTCCTGCCAGCGGGTTCTTAAGCCACTAGGTTCTTACATGCGAGATTTTGCTGTACTTGGAAACTGGTAGTCGGAAAGACTGGAAAGATCGCTTACCTTGTTTCGCAGCGATTATATGGAAACCGTATAATACGATACGCGATCCTTCTACTTAGTTTTCAGGTAAGGTCGGCATTTCCTGAGTTATACGGCCGCGGGAAATGCCATCGAGAGAAAATCACCCAAGTTTGAGTTAACTCGACTGTTCTTTAATACGCGTCTCTCAATTCTGAACTAAATGTATAGACCAGAGTGTGTATAGACAAGGTTTAATTAAAAGGGCTAAACGACGCTAATTGATCGCAAGATCAATTAGCGAACCACATTTTGATTACTGCAGTGTTGTTTGGGATGGCTTGTCTCAACAACTGAGTGAGAAACTACAAAAACTACAAAATTGCGCTGCCAGAGTAATTACTAAATCCAGTTATAATACGAACTCTAGTTATCTTCTCAACTCTCTCAGCTGGGATAACTTATCCATTAGAAGAACGAAGCAAAAGGCAAATTTAACGTACAAATGCGTTAATAAGCTCGCCCCAAATTATCTTTGTAACATGTTCACTCCGTGAACTTTGTCCTTTGATCTTCGTGACGCAAGTCAAAAATTGTGCTTGCCGAAACCGAGAACTGACTACCTGAAGCGTAGTTTCAGTTATAGCGGAGCTTCTCTTTGGAACGATCTTCCTGAGGATATCCGCACTACAACATCTCTACGCAACTTCAAGAGAAGAATTGATAAATGGCTCTCTGTATCGGACTCCCACACGGCAAATATGTAAGCCAGTAAATAAAAAATTTACTTAAGATGAATTTCTTCTTTGTTTTCTATTGTTATACTGATATTTTTGCCCTGTTTTAAATAAATATTTCATTCATTCATTCAAGATATAAATGTCAATCAAAGGTTCGAATCAATACGGAATCGTACCAAATAAATGCCTATCGTAAATGCGTTTTT
>JAHPZR010023334.1:12500-17500 GCA_019787425.1 Platygyra sinensis
TCGCAGTTCAATTCTGCTTTCGCTGTAAGTTCATTCCACGTGAAGCGGCGCTAGAGTCAGGTTTGACAGTAGCGTGATTTTTCTTGACCAATCACAATTCTTTGCTACGCATAGTAACCAATGAAATTGCTTCATTTTGTATAGATCATGGATCACGTCAAATGGCATTTTTGTGTTCGCGAAAGTGGCGGGCAAAAGCCGGGCGGGGCAAAGGCCGGCTTTCGCGTTATGTTGAAATATTTTGAAATAAAAAAGGCTTTTCGTTATTATATAAAAGAAATAGATTCCATGTTGCCGTGCGTCTGATTCAGTAATAGATCACAGAAGACGCCAAAATGTGGTAAGAACATCAGTGACACACTCGGCTACGCCTCGTGTGCCACTTTTTTGTTCTTACCACAATTTGACGTCATCTGGGATCTATTACTGAACAGACGCACGGCAACATGGAATCTATTTGTTAAATTTACAATATTATTGATATGCAAAATGGCTAATGAATACCCTGATTACTATTGAGTACTTTGAAATAAATGTAAGCACTAACTCAATTCAATTCAATTCAGTTTATTCGCACTTTTGTAAAATATTTCTTTACATTATATATAGTAGGGTAAGAATATAATAATAGAGAAGAAGAGGATAAAGGAAATTAATAGCTTTGTTAGAGGTGTACGGTGGTCAGAGGAGCTTAGCTTTCGAGCTAACCACCGCTGTAAAATGGGTGGAAATATATAAAGTGTACGCTTGGTACCATGGTGACTATGGATGATTAAGTAAAATGGTCAATTTGATAACTTAACTTTTTTCCTTGTTTAACCATAGTAAATGGCCAAACAAACTGAATGGAGTAAGGAGTGATCCTG
The DNA here is from genome assembly GCA_019787425.1 of Platygyra sinensis. Classification (NCBI taxonomy): domain Eukaryota; kingdom Metazoa; phylum Cnidaria; class Anthozoa; order Scleractinia; family Merulinidae; genus Platygyra; species Platygyra sinensis. The sequence goes on from JAHPZR010023334.1 coordinate 13,367, forward strand.
CTAAGAAAGAAGAGCTGGCCAGACATTGTTCTTCAAATACTGACAATGCCTTACTATTATGTAAAGAGGTAAATACGTGTATGTGTGATGTCATTGGGAAAATTAAGTTATATTATTTCTTCTCTATAAAGTTTAATATTCTTTAGTTTTGTATACTTTGTGCAATTTACATTGTGCACTGAACCATCATTATTGTAAGATAGATACAGAAGGAAAACAATTTATATCTATGTGTATGTTGTAGGTCAATTTGTTTTTTAAGTCAGAATCATTCCAACCTAGATTAATTTGTTTCAACCACCGTTAAATTTTTCATATCACTTTTTTTGGGTGGGGTTTTATTATAAAAAATAACATGTACACCCCCTACCCCCCTAAGTTTCTAACCCTACCCTACCCTGCCAGGATCTCAAACATGAACCAACCCCCCTAACCCTAACTCTACCCTTAACCACCCTATCCCCGATTTGTTTTAAAATTTTGCACTCACTTAGATTTGAACACCAGGCCTCTGACCTTGCTAATTTACTAATTTGCTCAATCACATATTTGTTGGTCTAATAAGTTATTGGACTCAGACTCGCCTGTCCCCTTTGATAAAAAATTAACCTAGGTTGGAATCATTCTGACTTAACAAATTGGCCTATAGTGTACTGCAACATGTAATTATGTCATACTTCTTCACTGCAAGTGGAGCATTGTCTTTGCTTTGCTGGTCAACATCGAAACATGCCACATGCATGCTTGATGGGCCAATCGCCTTGCCAGGTGGGTGGTTGTATCACTTCTGGCCACTGGGACTGCGCTGTAGTCAACCTTGGGTATGTTTTTGTGAATACGTACAGATATATATATAAGTTTAGTAGTGGTGCCTTAGCTAACACAGGTGTCACAAAGCTCGACAATGTGTAAAATATAATTCAGACAATCATGGACAAAAGTAGTTGAGACACTCCCCGAAAAAGACCTGTTTCGTTCAACGCGTGAGTGTTTCAATGTCTAATTTTGATATTTCGACCCCCTCTCCCTTCAATGTTGTAACCAGGTCAAAATGTCCACGGAGCGTATTGCAACATTGAAAAGGGGGAGAGGGGTGGTTGGCTATCAACAAAAAAGATGCTTTTTGAAATTACGGAAGGACGCCGACAGAAAGCGTTTGTTTTGCTCAAATGTGTCAACACTTTTGTCCATGATTGTCTGAAATTGCCTTTCAGCGAAAATAAATAGAAATTGTGCTATACATGTGTTGAAAGTGATGAAATACCATAAACGTTGCAATAGAAACCATCTTTTTGTAGTTGAGGTCAGGATTTGAAGGCGTAAGAGTAATGCAGCATAGTTTTCCGCAGACTCGTTTCCAGTCTCCGCGCATTAGCGGCCGCTTTAGTATGCTGCAATATTTAGCAGTCTCGCTAAGCACAAATTGAACAACAAATCGTGTTCGGAAGGTAATACAGCAAGGTAAACTCCCAAATTTATGTCCGTGTAGATTTTGATTCGCCAAATTTGTCTGAGTGATTTTGCTGATAACAAACCCAGTGATTGAACTCAGCAGCAGAAGTCTGGCATGACACAAGCTATCGCTGACAATGCAACAGTTCTCAGGAAAAGTTGCCACCCATAAAAATCAGATTTTCTACTTTTGTCCTTGATGTTGTTAGATGAATATATAGCCTGAGTTAGCTTTGCAACGATTCATAACGGTTTACAGCGGTTTACAACGGTTCACAACGATTCACAACGGTTCACACAACACAAATAAAGAGTATCTTATATTTTCTTTAACTGGGGATGTGAACCGTTGTGAACCGTTGAAATCTAATGTCTTGCTCATGTGACCCGTAAAAAAACAAAATGTACATAAAAAACTAAACATATTTTTGCCTTTCTGCATCATCGGCTCCTCGAAAACCATTTCGTGAAATAATTCTCGCCAATAATTATCCTATGTGACGTAATAATTGCACTCTACTGGTGTGTGACAGGATGTATAACTTGCTAAACAATGATGCTAAATATCTCTTAGTAGACGGAACATTGATGATACTGAGAAAGCTTGACAATGTGTAAAATATAATTCAGACAATCATGGACAAAAGTAGTTGAGACACTCCCCGAAAAAGACCTGTTTCGTTAAACGCGTGAGTGTTTCAATGTCTAATTTTGACATTTCGATCCCCTCTCCCCTTTTCAATGTTGTAACCAGGTCAAAATGTCGAGGGAGCGTATTGCAACATTGAAAAGGGGGAGAGGGGTGATTGGCTATCAACAAAAAAGATGCTTTTTGAAATTACGGAAGGACGCCGACAGAAAGCGTTTGTTTTGCTCAAATGTGTCAACACTATTGTCCATGATTGTAGCTTTGTAGCATAAAAAAAAACAAAAAAAAAACAGTATAACATAATTTACTTTTCTAAGGGCAAATTAACCTTAAACGAGTGCCTCTGTAGTAGGCAGCCGTTGCTATGATGCGGAAAATCTTCATCCCTAAATGGTTAAGAAATTTATGTTGGTGGAGAACAATGACGAAACGAAAACCTTTCCCGGAACTCATGGTTTCCCAGTAACCCATCTATTTTTACCTAGAATGACTATTGATCGCGGATTAACGCCATTAAAAGTAAGTATATTGGGCCACAATTTTTCAGTCACGAAGTCTAGAAAAGTTGCAGCATGTACGTTTCCATCGTAAAGACCAAGGTCCATCATCCCCTCAGTGCAAAGGATCGGGATAGCCGTGATCCGCGGGCCCCAGTTCTGCATCAGTTTTTTCATCACTGCCCTTTCCCCAACAAGACTGCGTCCATAACAGCGCGAAATTCTTTTGTCCTGCCACATAATACAACAATATTGAGATAGCATGTTAATGTCAGAACATGGATAAAGGCCAAGGTTTTACGTCTTTGTATGCTTCATTTTATCTTTCAATTACCGTTAATGTCCCGGTTACCTTCAACCAAACCGGAGATAAAAATATGTCTTTCAATTCGAACATGATTCGTTTGAGTCATATCAGAAATCTAATATAAAAACATTATATACAGCAAGGTGGCTAAAACCTATAGATCTGATAAAGGTAAATTAGCCAAAAATTTAAGGAGATGAGCCAGTAAATGCAAAAGATCATTAGGTTAAACTTTTGGCGACAAAATGGCAGGCATGCAAAATCTACATCCAAACTAAATTTGTTGAGCAATTATCTCACACAGGTGACGTAATCAAATTTGCAGGCAAAAAAGTCTCCCCTCTCTCCGCTGATGTTTATTTCACTGGTCATTAACTAAACGGTTACCAGCATTTTATGAAAAGACAAGAACACTCATACAAATCCTGTTTCGTCCAGAAACACAAACATCTCCGGTTCCAAGGTACAAACATTTGAGCGGAAGTTTACTCTTGCTTGTTCCGATCTTGGGAGAGCAATTCTGTTCAGCTAATTATAAGAAAAAAATCACACATTGTCACATTTAATCAATTTGCATGCGGGCAAATTTCAAGCGGGCAGAAGAAAAAAAAGCTAGGGCTTACCTTTTTCCGACTGAAACGGTTTCTCCTCAAGTAAGAAAAAACGCCGGCCAAAGTATACTGACGTCCTGTTTGGACATACACTCCATGGGCTATTTCTGCCAGCGTTTTCTCAGGATGTTTTAGCACTGCTTCCATTATCAGAAATTTCACGTGCGGATGCATAGAAACACTGTTCAAAGGCCTTCCAATTACCTCTCGGCTTATCTTTCCAAAGTTCAAAAATTGTCTGCTATAACGTTGCACAGGTCTTGGAGACAAACATAGAGAAGCAGCTACTTCATCTACTTCATACCTAACACTTCTTTCATCCATATCACGCGCCACCGGAGGTCTTTGCTGTATGGTGTCGGCATTGTTTCAAAATTTCCCATATTACCTTGCAGTCTTGGCTTATGGGATTTTGCTTTTCTTTTGACAACGTTTTTTGAAATAGCTGTATATCGTTAGTTTGATGTTCAACATAGTCGAATGAACCTCTCCTATTCCGAGAAAAACTTTCAGCAGCAAAGATGGCCGCCGGTCCACACATTTGATCACGTGACTTAGCTTATCCCGTTACCGTCCCGTGAAGTACACACGAGAACCACACGAGAACACTCACGCCCA
>JAHPZR010023334.1:22500-31136 GCA_019787425.1 Platygyra sinensis
TGTATTTCTTGGCAGACTTTGATCTTGTTATTGACTTCAAGAATAAAAAAAAACACTTCAAGTACGAAATTCGAATTGCCTTATCTTTTAGTTTTGTTGTCGTTCGCACGTCATTTCTTTCGTATTCCATGCAGTTCGACCAGAGGGGATATTTGTTCAGAGATGGTATGCAAGTCAACTTACATGTACGATCGAGTAAATAAATATACTGCTAAATATTTTACTGATCATGGATGGACAAATTAAGTCCAAGAGACTGTGTAGATCTGCTTTTTGCGAGAGTGATATGCTTTCCAATTATGTCAAACATGAGCCGGACGCATGGTGGCTGGTGATGTAGAGTTATTTTTTTACTTCTAGGAATGAGAGATTTAGACAAATTGAAATCAAAACTTGAAATAAATATTATTGTGGATAAGAGAATGCTTGATACCTATCAATTAGAAGAGACGTATAGATCTGCAATCCTTTTGAGAGTCTTTTGAATGTTACTTCATTGCTAATAAGATTAACATAAACAATTACCACGATATCTAGGAATAAAATACCGTGATTTGTGTTACCAAGAAAGAAAATTTAACTGTTTATTTTACTTGCATACATAACCTATTTACCTTGGGCTAAAATGCACTGTCGACTACCTGATGCTATACATTTATTATAACCGGCTTAAGTGACTTAGTGCCAATTTTGGACTGACTGGTGAATAGGGTGAACTTTCATTTAGTGATTTCATTTTGAGACAGACTGTTATTATTCTTTGCCTCTACTGTACATCATTTACAAGTTAATTTAAAAACAATGTTCCAGTTCCAATCAAAATTAGTTATCATCCATTTTAAAAGTTATAAGCAGTCTGTGTAAACAAGCTGTTATTTCATTTTACTATTTCTGGCTGGGAACATTGTATTATGTTTTTTTGCGAGACACTTTACTCTCACATTGCCTCAGTATCCACTCAGGTGTTTAAATAGGTACTGGCAAATTTAATGCTGGGGTAACCTGTGATGGACTAGCAACCCATCCAGCTGGAAGCAGAAATACTCCTAGTCGCTTCATGCCACAGAAACTGGAATAAGCGCTGGCCTAATGGGCCGCTTGGCACATATGCAGACTTTACTTCCACTTCTGAGTTGCCATTTTCCCTTTTTTTCGGAACGAGTGCTTGTGTTAAATGTTTCACATGAAAAAGACTTGATTTTTATGCGAAGGAATATACAGGTGACATGTATTTTCATACCAATAGTTTCGCACAAAGACTCGTTTTGCCACAGGGGCAAAAGTAAACCTGGGATTGGGCTATTCATCCATGGCCTGCTCAGGGAGCCTTTGATTGTATGGATAGCAGGGCTCTAAGATGCAAATTACAAGTGGTTTTTTTTTTGTCTTTTCATTTTAAAATTTCTCTTTCTACTAGGACGTTTTACTTTAGTAGATTATTCCAAAGTTAGCAACTGGTACTATTCCATGTCAAGACAATCACTCTTACGAGTAATTACAAGGCACATGCCATCCTTTATATACTGAGCAGACTGGGAGACTAACTTAGCCGTCTGCGATAAATTCAGTTTATATCTTCGTCGTAGCTTCTTTATGATTAAATCATCAAAGGAATGATTTTAGCACAAAATTGACCTAAAACAGCAAATGCTCGTGACACTGCTCCTTCAACAGGCTGGTTTCGCCCTTTGCTGAGCTCATCAGACACGTGTGCCAGTTCCAATTGTTTATGGAGCAGTCTTGCTAGTTATTATATTTGTTTTATGACACTACGTTCTTAAAAACAAATTGCGAGTTCCTTTTTGTCTTCTGTAATTATTTTAGAATTATTCTTTTTCTATTTCCCGCCATATGGATGTTTTACATCGTAGTTTAATATTCTAATCAGGCATTTGTTGAATGAGAGCCCTAAACAGGAAACTTCTGTCAATCACTTTCAGCAGGTTCAGTGCTCGGATGTTTTCCGTTCAAGCACGAACTTCATACTGCATGCGATTTTCACTATGTTTACAATACAGTAGTTATCAATCGCACAGCAGACCCTCAGACCAAGCGTTCTTGAAAAAACACCAGGTTTTGATGGACGGTTATCATCTCCACCTCTGCCACAAGCTGCATGGAAAATAACTTATATGACTTCTCAGCTGTCACTAAACTCAAGAATAATACATCGAACATGCATCTCCTTAGAATCCGATAAATAAAACTTTCGCTAAGTCAGAATCGGAGAATTTCTCCAAATCCTATTTAATTTTTAACAATATCAGCTTGCATAGGTAAATTTGGAAATTCACAAAAAATAAACCTTAATTTTGTGAATCTGTGAAAACATAAAGACAATGTTTGTTGGGTTTTTAACGGTCATTTCAGTGCATGAATGATCACAAAAAAAAAAAAAAACACACACGCACAGTCCTGCGGACTGATCAACACTTTACCCTTTTAAGTAAGTGGGAGAGATGTAGACACGATACGCCGGAGCTGATTTCAAACTTTATTTCAAACATTATTTTAAAAAAAATATTCCATCTTTAGCGGTTGAACTTTTTGCCTTTTGATAAAATTATACAGAGAGAATTATGGTGTGTTAGTTATTTGATCTCCTGACTCGACGTTTTTGTGGAAAGCATGTTTTTAAAGAATGTTTCCTCGAACTTTAGAGGTTCTATTTCTTTTCAGCTTCCGCCGCCAAAACAAAGCACATGCGCGCAAAACCCCAGCATCTGCGGAGGCTAATTCTAACCAGGTGCAAGATGTTTATTATCAATAAAATTTGCGGTCTCTTGAAAACTGAGGGCTGTTAGATGTAAAAAAAAAAAGAATGCGATTTTACTTAAAATGACAAGGGTTTACAGGGTTGGCGTTAACAAAACAAATGAGGAGAAATTTCCATAAGAGAAGCAAGAAATTACTGATTAAACTCTTAGTGATCAAAGTTCTCATTGAATGAGCTATGTTAGAGTTAAAATGAAAAAAAAAATATCATAAAGCAAATAAATTCAGGCAAGTAGAGAAAGTTAGAAAAAAACCAAGGGCGGTAAAATAAGTAAGGTTTTGAGAACTAGTGGCAGACATGAAATAACTTTGAGGTAGAAACACACAGTTTTTAGTTTGCGAAACATGTTTCGGATGATTAACATCCATCAGTTGCGAATACAAATGAACCATAAATGGCTGCGATATAAACAAGAGCTAAATAGAATATATGAATACTAAATAACAACGTGAATTAATGAGGAATTTTTCCATGTGATGTGTATTGAAGGCCTCCTTGATTTTTAGTTGAAAGGACGTGGAGGCGGTGTCAAGGATTGAAAACCAATTCTCTGAGCCCAAAGCTCTGAGTGTTTCTGACCCATAAATGTTTTCAAAGATGCGCGAGTTCTAATCAGATGTTAAATGTTCACGAACACCTGTGGCAATAGGTCGGTTTGTCTCGTCGACATAACAGGCGCTACAGCCTGCGCAAGAAAAAAATTAAACCACACGGGATCGTGATAATTTAGAAATGGCATCTTTGGCACTAAATAAGTTCTTGACCGTGAAACATGTTTTGCAAACTTAAAACTGTGTGTTTCTATCTCAAAGTAAGGTTTTATGTTGAAAATTTACGTGACAGTTGCCTTATTGGGAAAACAGAATAATTAACAATTATTGGACGAGGTTGAGCAAAATATCGTGAATTGTCAGAGGCGAGCAGATCAATTATTGATCAAATAATTGATCTGCGAGACACTGAAAAATCACGATATTTTGCGATAACCGAGTTCAATAATTGGTTTATCATTCGATCACCAAGTTCGCTTTCATATTTAATCACTTCCTGGCAGCTCAGGGAAGCGATCTGCCAATTTTCTCTCGAAAGCGGAGAACGAGGTCTCAATTACGCATGAGCAGAATATTATTTGCAGCAAAGCACGTTTAAACGGTACTTCGCATGAGCAGACCATTATTTGTAGGCAGTTATTTGCAGGTCACATGGTGGGCTCTCGGCCAATGGAAAAGAAGAAAACAATGCGTCGAATGATAATTGAAATTATACGCTCTGCAATACTGACTTATAGTTAACTAGTTTGTGAAATGTTAATTTTTTAATCAGATGTTGCCGTCAAAGGCGGCGAGGTTTTCTCAGAAAATAAATATATATGTGAACTGACACCGTGATTAAATATCCCTCCTTGTAATCTTCCATCGTTTCACTAACACTACATCAAGGAAAAACCCTTCCGAGCCTCCTTAAAGCCCTTCTAGCTACAAGAATGCGAACACCAGGTCAGAATAGAACCCCTCCACCTCAATTCTAAGGGCTCTATGTTCTGTCTGTCTACTTCCTGTTGTTCTCGGTTCTTCAGGCTCGCTAGGTAGCATGATAGGTGTTTTTTTTGGGTTTTCCACCTGGCTTTTTCTTTAGAGTAATTTTTCGTTTGCTTTTTTTGAATAAACCACGTGATAATGTCTTAGAAATGATTGACAGAAGCTTCCTGTTCATATGTGGCCTCCACACAGTCAGTTAGGTGTCAGTTTACATATATATTTATTTTCTGAGAAAACCTCGCCGCCTTTGACGGCAACATCTGATTAAAAAATTAACATTTCACAAACTAGTTAACTATAAGTCAGTATTGCAGAGCGTATAATTTCAATTATCATTCGACGCATTGTTTTCTTCTTTTCCATTGGCCGAGAGCCCACCATGTGACCTGCAAATAACTGCCTACAAATAATGGTCTGCTCATGCGAAGTACCGTTTAAACGTGCTTTGCTGCAAATAATATTCTGCTCATGCGTAATTGAGACCTCGTTCTCCGCTTTCGAGAGAAAATTGGCAGATCGCTTCCCTGAGCTGCCAGGAAGTGATTAAATATGAAAGCGAACTTGGTGATCGAATGATAAACCAATTATTGAACTCGGTTATCGCAAAATATCGTGATTTGTCAGTGTCTCGCAGATCAATTATTTGATCAATAATTGATCTGCTCGCCTCTGACAATTCACGATATTTTGCTCAACCTCGTCCAATAATTGTTAATTATTCTGTTTTCCCAATAAGGCAACTGTCACGTAAATTTTCAACATAAAACCTTACTTTGAGATAGAAACACACAGTTTTAAGTTTGCAAAACATGTTTCACGGTCAAGAACTTATTTAGTGCCAAAGATGCCATTTCTAAATTATCACGATCCCGTGTGGTTTAATTTTTTTCTTGCGCAGGCTGTAGCGCCTGTTATGTCGACGAGACAAACCGACCTATTGCCACAGGTGTTCGTGAACATTTAACATCTGATTAGAACTCGCGCATCTTTGAAAACATTTATGGGTCAGAAACACTCAGAGCTTTGGGCTCAGAGAATTGGTTTTCAATCCTTGACACCGCCTCCACGTCCTTTCAACTAAAAATCAAGGAGGCCTTCAATACACATCACATGGAAAAATTCCTCATTAATTCACGTTGTTATTTAGTATTCATATATTCTATTTAGCTCTCGTTTATATCGCAGCCATTTATGGTTCATTTGTATTCGCAACTGATGGATGTTAATCATCCGAAACATGTTTCGCAAACTAAAAACTGTGTGTTTCTACCTCAAAGTTATTTCATGTCTGCCACTAGTTCTCAAAACCTTACTTATTTTACCGCCCTTGGTTTTTTTCTAACTTTCTCTACTTGCCTGAATTTATTTGCTTTATGATATTTTTTTTTTCATTTTAACTCTAACATAGCTCATTCAATGAGAACTTTGATCACTAACAGTTTAATCAGTAATTTCTTGCTTCTCTTATGGAAATTTCTCCTCATTTGTTTTGTTAACGCCAACCCTGTAAACCCTTGTCATTTTAAGTAAAATCGCATTCTTTTTTTTTTACATCTAACAGCCCTCAGTTTTCAAGAGACCGCAAATTTTATTGATAATAAACATCTTGCACCTGGTTAGAATTAGCCTCCGCAGATGCTGGGGTTTTGCGCGCATGTGCTTTGTTTTGGCGGCGGAAGCTGAAAAGAAATAGAACCTCTAAAGTTCGAGGAAACATTCTTTAAAAACATGCTTTCCACAAAAACGTCGAGTCAGGAGATCAAATAACTAACACACCATAATTCTCTCTGTATAATTTTATCAAAAGGCAAAAAGTTCAACCGCTAAAGATGGAATATTTTTTTTAAAATAATGTTTGAAATAAAGTTTGAAATCAGCTCCGGCGTATCGTGTCTACATCTCTCCCACTTACTTAAAAGGGTAAAGTGTTGATCAGTCCGCAGGACTGTGCGTGTGTGTTTTTTTTTTTTTTGTGATCATTCATGCACTGAAATGACCGTTAAAAACCCAACAAACATTGTCTTTATGTTTTCACAGATTCACAAAATTAAGGTTTATTTTTTGTGAATTTCCAAATTTACCTATGCAAGCTGATATTGTTAAAAATTAAATAGGATTTGGAGAAATTCTCCGATTCTGACTTAGCGAAAGTTTTATTTATCGGATTCTAAGGAGATGCATGTTCGATGTATTATTCTTGAGTTTAGTGACAGCTGAGAAGTCATATAAGTTATTTTCCATGCAGCTTGTGGCAGAGGTGGAGATGATAACCGTCCATCAAAACCTGGTGTTTTTTCAAGACGCTTGGTCTGAGGGTCTGCTGTGCGATTGATAACTACTGTATTGTAAACATAGTGAAAATCGCATGCAGTATGAAGTTCGTGCTTGAACGGAAAACATCCGAGCACTGAACCTGCTGAAAGTGATTGACAGAAGTTTCCTGTTTAGGGCTTCATTCAACAAATGCCTGATTAGAATATTAAACTACGATGTAAAACATCCATATGGCGGGAAATAGAAAAAGAATAATTCTAAAATAATTACAGAAGACAAAAAGGAACTCGCAATTTGTTTTTAAGAACGTAGTGTCATAAAACAAATATAATAACTAGCAAGACTGCTCCATAAACAATTGGAACTGGCACACGTGTCTGATGAGCTCAGCAAAGGGCGAAACCAGCCTGTTGAAGGAGCAGTGTCACGAGCATTTGCTGTTTTAGGTCAATTTTGTGCTAAAATCATCCCTTTGATGATTTAATCATAAAGAAGCTACGACGAAGATATAAACTGAATTTATCGCAGACGGCTAAGTTAGTCTCCCAGTCTGCTCAGTACATAAAGGATGGCATGTGCCTTGTAATACTCGTAAGAGTGATTGTCTTGACATGGAATAGTACCAGTTGCTAACTTTGGAATAATCTACTAAAGTAAAACGTCCTAGTAGAAAGAGAAATTTTAAAATGAAAAGACAAAAAAAAAACGACTTGTAATTTGCATCTTAGAGCCCTGCTATCCATACAGTCAAAGGCTCCCTGAGCAGGCCATGGATGAATAGCCCAATCCCAGGTTTACTTTTGCCCCTGTGGCAAAACGAGTCTTTGTGCGAAACTATTGGTATGAAAATACATGTCACCTGTATATTCCTTCGCATAAAAATCAAGTCTTTTTCATGTGAAACATTTAACACAAGCACTCGTTCCGAAAAAAGGGGAAAATGGCAACTCAGAAGTGGAAGTAAAGTCTGCATATGTGCCAAGCGGCCCATTAGGCCAGCGCTTATTCCAGTTTCTGTGGCATGAAGCGACTAGGAGTATTTCTGCTTCCAGCTGGATGGGTTGCTAGTCCATCACAGTCCCAGCATTCAATTTGCCAGTACCTATTTAAACACCTGAGTGGATACTGAGGCAATGTGAGAGTAAAGTGTCTCGCAAAAAAACATAATACAATGTTCCCAGCCAGAAATAGTAAAATGAAATAACAGCTTGTTTACACAGACTGCTTATAACTTTTAAAATGGATGATAACTAATTTTGATTGGAACTGGAACATTGTTTTTAAATTAACTTGTAAATGATGTACAGTAGAGGCAAAGAATAATAACAGTCTGTCTCAAAATGAAATCACTAAATGAAAGTTCACCATATTCACCAGTCAGTCCAAAATTGGCACTAAGTCACTGAAGCCGGTTATAATAAATGTATAACATCAGGTAGTCGACAGTGCATTTTAGCCCAAGGTAAATCGGTTATGTATGCAAGTAAAATAAACAGTTAAATTTTCTTTCTTGGTAACACAAATCACGGTATGTTATTCCTAGATATCGTGGTAATTGTTTATGTTAATCTTATTAGCAATGAAGTAACATTCAAAAGACTCTCAAAAGGATTGCAGATCTATACGTCTCTTCTAATTGATAGGTATCAAGCATTCTCTTATCCACAATAATATTTATTTCAAGTTTTGATTTCAATTTGTCTAAATCTCTCATTCCTAGAAGTAAAAAAATAACTCTACATCACCAGCCACCATGCGTCCGGCTCATGTTTGACATAATTGGAAAGCATATCACTCTCGCAAAAAGCAGATCTACACAGTCTCTTGGACTTAATTTGTCCATCCATGATCAGTAAAATATTTAGCAGTATATTTATTTACTCGATCGTACATGTAAGTTGACTTGCATACCATCTCTGAACAAATATCCCCTCTGGTCGAACTGCATGGAATACGAAAGAAATGACGTGCGAACGACAACAAAACTAAAAGATAAGGCAATTCGAATTTCGTACTTGAAGTGTTTTTTTTTATTCTTGAAGTCAATA
>JAHPZR010023335.1:0-15000 GCA_019787425.1 Platygyra sinensis
GTAGTGTGATAATAGAAAGTGGGTTTTTTGAAGAAAAGGAAATGGAAACTTATGGTTGACTGCGGCTTTATTCTTTTATCGGGAGTTGTACACAATTCCCTCACACTGAGGGAACTGTGTTTCGTTTCGGTTGTTTCGTGTTTCGTTTCGTTTCGTTTCGTTTCCTGTGTTTCGTGTTTCGTTTCGTCAGAAAACGAAACGCCGATTTCGTGACAGAAAAACAGAACATTTTAAAGCCCTAACTACAAATTGTCACGAATCTGCAATTGCTGATCATGTTTTCTTAAACAACCATAGAATTAAGTGGGATCATTTTCAAATGTTAGCAACTCCTTGCATACGGTCGGCGCGCAGGAAATTTGAATTGACCAATCAGGATTCAGCACGCGGGAAAAACTTTACTGTCCTGACGTCAATGTAAGTTTACAGGAAAGGCATTGAAGCCAGCCAACTTTTGTCGCTGAAGATGGCACTAAATAGTCACGAAAAGGGATTTACAATTGTCAAAACCCTATCAGTTCTTAAAATGTGAAAAATATGAAGAAGTTTGTGTTTCCAAGCTTCTAATTTGGCGCCAAATCTGAGTCGCCGGCGTCCGGCATGGCAACTCGCTCGTAGTTCGTCGAGTGCCGCCAGGTAGGGTGATAGTTGTCTTATTTTGAACACAATATCCTGTTTCTCGTTAAACTAAACCCGGAATTCTCGAGTTAACTATTAGAAGAAGCCAAAGCAACTTCAGCATTGTCTCTATTTTTTTTACCTCCGAAGAAAAAGGCTATTATCGTGTCGTTTCGGTAGGACAGCTAAGTTTTGACTGCCGCTCGTACTGCGGGCTCAGCCACCGTATGCAAGGCTGGTCGATCAGTCATGCATTGTAAAATTAAAGAGTCTCTGTTGATCCGTGATCTCAAGCCAGCCTTAAATGAAAACGTTGGCAGTGAGAAACTTCATCTCTATTAGCATATTCTTGTCATTTTATGTCAATCAATTTCGTTAGTTCCCAGTCCGTACAGTTGTATTTTTGAATTTAAATTTATCTGTAACTGAATAATAATCACTTCTGATGATGTATGCTGTAACATACGAAACGTTAAGTTTATAAACAGCTTAACGGGCCCAGTAATTACCGGGAGCTTCGAGAAACGGGCCCCAGGGCCGAGTTGTTCGAAAGCCGGTCAACGCTAACGAAAGATTAAGAGTTAACCGAACTATTATTTTTTCTTGCATAAAAATGTCTTTTCCTGCCCAAGTTTAGTGTAGTTTGAACTTAGTTAAGCTCAAAACTGAAGGGTAAACATTATAAAAAGAAAACCTCACCGAAATGTTAAAAAAAAATGGAATCAAAATTCTTCCTAATCCTGGGTTAACTTAATCGGGCTTTGAACAACCTGGTCCACTCCCCTAGAATAATAACCCTGCTTGAGCCTGTGCTCCAAGTTTACCTGGAAGGCGGTCAACTTCAAAAAAAAACACTTACCCGAGCCCGCAATATGACACGTTATACTGGTAATAACTTTGCTTGAGCCTGCGCTCCAAGTTTACCTGGAAAGCGGTCAACTTCAAAAAAGCACTTATCCGAGCCCGCGTTATACTGGTAATAATTTTGCTTGAGCCTGCGCTCTAAGTTTACCTGGAAAGCGGTCAACTTCAAAAAAACACTTATGCGAGCCTGCAATTTGACAAGTTATACAGGTCAGCGGATACTTTGTCGTGACAGCTGTTAGTTGTTCAGAACATGGATGTTCAATATCAAATGTATGTTATTTAAAAAACTGTTTTAGTTGTAGTAATTTTTCCAAGGACCACCGTGACAAAACAGAAGTACCGGATCCTCTTGTTGTAGAGGATCTAATCAGCGATAAGTTGAATGATAGACGAAAATTAGGAAGGCTGATTAAGGTATCATTGACAGTGTTTGGAAATCGCGCTCTTACGCTGGCGCTTTGAAAGAAAACCCCATCAACCTATACATTTTCTGAAAGCTTAATAGTTAAAGAATACAATCATATGTTTGAAATTTTCTAAAAAGTTATTGTCGCAGTGATATAAAAAGAAATACCCAGAAACACTGCTTTGCTTAAACTGGTTCGCTTCCGCGCGTGAATCATCCGAGCGGCGCGATTAACATCGGAAATGTTTTCTCACACATCACCCTCAAAAAGGGTGTCTGCGATTTTCCAGATGTGGATTGGTTTTTTTTCTACACCCTCCTAAAGTTTGATGTTCTGAACGCGGGTGTTTCCTTACACTAAAGAGGCCATAACTCTGAAACGGAAGCGAAATTAAACAAAGCCCGACACCCTTTTTCGAAGGAGGTAATAGGGAATATACCTGCCGATTTTCAGCCAATTCCGTTGGAAGTCACGCGTAAACGAACTAAAAATGTTCATCCTTATATGCAGTTTTGTTTTATCGAGAAAAGACGAAAAACCTTTTGCGAGATCGGTATGATTAGGTGTTAAAAATCCCCTCCGCGCTGACAGATGTCGGCATGGGTCAGTTTACCAAAACAATGCGTCATGACAACTTGAAATAAACAGACGTCTACGTTGCAGTGCAGTAGTCACGCACCTCTTCGGAACCTCTAATTTTATTTGCTCCCGGACTCATCCACCTCTATTGTTTCCAGGACAAGGGCCATTGTTTCTGTTGTTTATTCTATTGTTTTCTCGGCCAATCCTGTTCAACCTTACGAGAGGTGCGTCGCGCCTCTTGCAGTGAAATCGTCCGAGAAGCGAGAAACTACTTAGGTTTAAACAGGTTTGTATTTAAACTGCCGTGATTATTTCGTGGGCGGCATTGGTATTATGTTGTTCGAGTTTAGACTTCTTCGTTCTCCAGACATTTTCTGAAACCATATATGCCTTGTGAAGCCAAAAAGAAGAAATTTCGAGGTCTATATCGTCTACATCTGTGCTTGACTCGATCTCTCGCTGTGGAAGTTTCGGAGTCGCGTCCGTTCTCCAGCAATATCGTGCGACTAGCACTTGCTGTATTTTGACCTTCAGCTTCATTGGCGGGATTTGTGTCCTCGAGTTCCTTCAACCATTCTTGTAAGTTTAAAACAATGCGACCCACAGTCGCTCAGATTAGGAGCCAAAGATCTTGTTCGACGCTAAACTTGCTGGTTCCACCAGACTTTCGCCTCTTCGACTTCTTCGGAGACGAAAATGGGCAAGAAGTTTTCTTGCGAGTTTTCGTCCTGACATAAAGAAAATTTGACAAGAACGAAAGCTTGACTTGCGATGAAACAACCAGATCGAGAACGGTTCGCGTGCGCAAATAAAATATCACACCGCAATAGCCCTTTTCACGGTTAATTTTTCTGATTTGCATTACAATGTAATCCGACGTGGAAGCGAGGCAATTTCGGGCTAAAACTACAAAATAGCCCGAAATTGCCTCGCATACATGCTATATTTCATTGTAATGCAAATGAGGAAAGCTAACCGTGAAAAGGGCTATTCGCATTACATGTGACAACTGGCGGTGAATTTTAATTAGAACTGTCAACGCGCCGTAAGAGATTTAGTGAGATTCAAAAACAGTTTTTCTCTTTATCGTAAAAAGTAAAAAAGCTTTTTTCTCCATTCTTTCTGCAAATTATTTTTCTCAGTCTTCTCAATTTGAACAGCGAAAAAAAGATTTTTCGCATTTTTCTTAAAAATCCACCTACCATGATACCTTAAACAGTATATATCCCTATACTGTTTAATCAGCCTTGCTAATTTTCGTCTATTGAAAAACTGTGACCGAGGTCTCGAGGTCTCTTTCAAGCCTGAGGTCGTAGTTTTACACTATTCGGACCGACCCTAGGCCGGCAAATAACTTCTTTATTTTTTTCCTGCGAAGAATTGGCTTTCAAGCTGATATTTACGCAACTTTGTCATTGAATTGGCAGGGCTTACGTGTCGTCTACAAACCATCCTAAAAAATCTAACGAGCGAGTAACTCAGACACTAGACAAAGATAGATTTATTAAAGGACAAATTTAGTTCGAACTACCTTGTGTTAGTTGCATCTACTAAGTTTACCGGTTAACGGTTCTCCAAACTTGTTTCTCCGCTACAAAACGATTTCTATCAGGTCGTTGCGAATCACTCGAAATCAGACTTTTTTACCGTAAATTGAGTGGCAGAAAGCCAGGAAATTCGTTAAGTGTATTTTTCTCTTAAATACAGCAACGATCAGAGGTTAAACTCAATTGCATTTGACTCCTTTTTGCTTAAGGTGGCCGAACACAGTTTTTCACGCGCGCTTTTGCTGATGCAATATTTAGCACGTGCACAAGGATTTCAAAGAACAACATGCCGTCAGTAGAGCAATCATTTTATTTACTCAACACCCGCACTATCTGTGTTACTTTTCTCTATAATTGAACGCAGTGTATTGATGGCTTTAGTCTTTAATGGGCCCTTTGCAGTTTACGATCACATGGTACAAAAACCGCCATGCTGGAGAGCAAACTGCCCACTGGGACCTCCAAAACAAAGCAACTTAACTAAATATTCTTTTGTTTTGGAGGTCCCAGTGGGCGGTTTGCTCTCCAGCATGGCGGTTTTTGTACCATGTGATCGTAAACTGCAAAGGGCCCATTAGAAAGATATGTTAGAAAAGGTAACGATGCAAAGAACCCAGCAATTTTCAGCTTTTGTTTGTTACCGAAAGAACCCATTGAAATGCAACGCATGCGCAGTTTCTCGAAAAATTGAGACCGATTGCTTTAGCAGAAACATGCCGATTTCTAACGATCCAGTCGTTAGAATTTCAGGAAATTTGGCAGAAAAATAGATCAGAGACTACGTGAATGATCTATCAAAAAAATCTGAATTTTGACATAGGGAATTTTTAATAATACAGAAAACGATTAACGGCGAATTACGAAAATCGCCTATGTCAAAATTTTATTAGAACCGTGTTGACAGAAGGGATTTAATGTCAATTCTTAGTGTGCAAAATATAAAAACAATCTAACGACTGGATTTTTTTTAAATAAACAAAAACCATTTTTTAAGCCTTGTTTTTAACCAGCCCCGTTGCCATGGCAACAGCACACACCCCAGTCAAAATGCGAGAATAAATATTTCTGTGGTTAACCTTGACTCTTGCAAAAAATGGGCGCGAAAGCATAAATAGTTTAAAAGGTATGGTGAATTAGGCATAGGCACTTGAAAATTGTGTTCGGCCACCTTAAACTGTGTGCGGTGAGAAACACAAAATTAAGCGCCATTACAGCGTTGAGCTACAAACAATTGACGTTCCTCACCATTTAGAAGTGAAAAGTGATAAACTTGCGTTGATTTATCGTCTATGAAAGTGTAAAAAGGGAAAAGGTCGACGATCACAGCTAGTTCACTCGCGAAATTTAGCTGAACATGACAATTTCACCCGCGCTTTTTCCCGCCGTTACCGTGACCGGGGTCAGAGATAGGAAAATCCGGTCAGCGCTAAGAACCAATCAGATTGTAGGATTCGTTGCAGAAAACGTCAAGATATGTGGTAAGAACATCATTGATATACTCGGTTATCGTTTAATGTGCCAAGGTTTCCATTGGTTCTTATCACATTTTGACGTCATCTATAATCAGTTATTGAACAGACGCACGGTAACATAGAATCTATTTTGCTAAACACAGAGAATGAAGGGTTACAGTTTATAGCCGGTAATTTTAGAACACGAGAAAAGTTTGAGTCATGGGTCGTGACCGAGTCGTTTCACGCTACTGTAGCCTTTAAGATGGGTGTTTTAGCGGCGCACAGGGCTGACTGAGACATACAAGCTCGAAATGCGTTTACTTACTCGCTCACTAAGCACTTAAGGTAATTCCCCTGAAATAAAAGTGACAATAGATTTTTGTTCAAACTTTGCCAACAGAATACTTATCATATGAGAACTTCAATTTTGAAATAAAAAATGGGGATGCCCATGCTCATTAAGGAGCACTGAGGCATTGAAAATGACCCATTTTGGCATTATTTAATGCTTATTATAAGAACGCATTCCCTTATATTGTAATTTTGTGACCGAGACTCATAGAACACGCCGGCATTAAACCGGAGTCAATGCATTGTATCGGACACAAATAAACTTTTTAAGTTTGATTTAGACAGAAAGCTGAATTCTTGATTAAAATTTCAACCAAATTTCTTGACATGGTTACCATAGGGCAAAATAGAATAGACCACAGTTTACTTGCTATTTTCGTTATTTATTCAATTTTCAGCAATAGGAATCATATCAGTCTTTCCTCAAGCAAAGTTTATGATAAGTTTATTACAATGACTGAAAAAAAAGTTGGGGTGCCCGTGCTCGTTGGTGAGCTATAGCCATTTTCCAACTGACAGCGCTCAAATATCAAGGTAAATCCGCCATGTTTTCAATGTGCGCGTGCACGCGGGCGCGCTAAATGACGCCATAAATTATGCGCAGAAAGGATGCGTAGTGCAATTGTGAGGAATAACCTTAATTTGCAGTCTTTGCTGCTAAAATTTAAAACCATAGCCTGACTCAAACACACATTCCCAACGCGTATTTACAATAAGTTGTCCATAATTCTGTTATAAATTTGTTATAGTTGTAAATTTACACCACATAAAATTAAGTGACATTGCATACTAGACCTCACTATCTCAAATTCCGTTTTCCACCATTTCGCCGCAAGCACATTTTTATTAAAGCAAACCGAGCGTAACTAAATATCGCCCGTTTACACAGGCGATTTTTGTAGCAGCAACTAGATGCAATTTTTGTCGCGCTAAAGTTGCAACTTCAAAATCGTACGTGTAAACCTGGCCCGGGGGGGGGAGGGGGGTACTTAACAAAGTTTTATACGGGGAGGCTCCGCCCCGAGCTCCAACCCCTTACCCTTTCATATACCATTTTGGCAGTAAAGGTACCCCTTTTATATACCTTTTATTAAAAAAAAGGTACCCCTTTCACATACCTATTTTAGGAAGTCTTGTTCTCGTTTTTATGTAGTGCGTAATAAATGACCTTATAAAACCTTCAGGGGCGTCTGTTCGAAAAATTTTAATTATAGGCCCTTTGAAATACTTAAATGTAAATGACCGATTTCCCTACCCTTTTATATACCTCAACTTGTGAAATCCCTACCTTTTTTATACCCGAAGCCTGAAAAAAGTACCCCTTTCGGGTGGAGCCTCCCCGTATAGGCCATTTTAGGGAGTACCCCCCCCCCCCCTCCAGAAACCACGCGATATCGCAGGGGTTTCGAACATGTTTGAAACTTGATGCAAGTTTGCTGCGACAAAAATTGTGTCGAGTTGCCGCGACAAAACAGGCCTTTACATCACTATTCCGTCACATAGAGATGGTGATGACAACTTGTAACAAGAACTGTCTGCTGATTCCACTGCGCTAAATGTTAGCCATTCTTATGACGCATAAAGCTTCAGAACACACGGATCAGGCACGATCGCTGCTTTGCCTGAAAAGTCTAAGATAATCTGCGCGATGTCTTCACCAGCTCCTCTGACAGAGGCTCAGACGAGCAAGCACAGTAAGCCTGCATACAGAAGACGATTAGTGATCGGAGTGATTGTTTTCTTGGTCGGGGCTAACATAGTCCTGATCGCTGGTGTCATCTTCATGCAAAAAGAAATCAGGAATTTGAGAGGCACAGTTGAAGAACTAAAGCCATTACAAGGTAATATATCTAAGACTGGCTGGTCTTAAGAATAACTCATCACAACAGACACAACATGACAAAGCTAAGCAGCAAAATGATTTCGCACATGGTGACTCCTCAGCTGTAATGACTGTTTAATATCTAGTGTATTTTGATCGATTAATATGTCGGTCCCACAATCGTTTATCTATTGTAGATTCTCCTGAATTCAAAGGATGCAAATTAAAAGCGAAAATATCAAGATTATGTTCGAATTTGATGATAACTGTTTACTGTTTTTCTTGGTAGGCTTAAATAGGCGACATGGTAATCCGATATTGAGCACTCTAACGTAGTAATAATAATAATCTCCGTCTCCGCGTTTGGGAGTTTTTTAACTTCTTGCAGCAGCAACCAAATTGATGTTGTTTTAAAGCTCTCGTATTCTAGGCTCTTATATAGATCTATATAATCTAGAAAAAAGCCTGGAGAAGATTTTTTTCAAGGTGTAGCACTGACGGTTTTCTCTGAGGAGTCAACGTTATAGGGATCGAAAGACACTGATTGCACAACTATTCGGCTGCGTGGGATAGCACCGAATGCGATGGAACCTTTTCCACCAGAGAAAAAGAAATATGTACGGCTTGATTTCTCAAACTGAAGAAGGAGGATCGTGGGCGTAGTAAATAAGTTGCTCTGTGACGTATTGTTTTTTTTTAACAAAACTCCTCGCGGCCTCGCAATCCTTCCTGCTTCCGACCAGAATGTGATACATCCTGTAAAAGGCTGAAACGCCCGAAAACCAATCCTCAAACAAGGGATGGAAACTCTGTTATTAAAACAGCAAAAAAAATGTTTCGTAGCTGTATTCCACGGGATCCCAGGCCATGTGTTACAAGTTAAGATGATCCCATGCAGGGAGATTACGCTGTATCACATCAATAAAAAAAAGAGGAGAAAAATATAACATTTTTACTTGATGCGTTTACGGACAAGTTAGGTCACGTCTCGATTCCTACAGCATTTTTTCCAATAGGTGGACATTGTTGTAACTTTTAGGTAATACTTTCTGAGGGTATATTATGCACAGAAGTTAGAATCAGTAACAATCAACTTGTACCCCTCTGCCATTGTATACAGAAGTGTGCTGTCCTTACAACGATTGAGTGAAGAAAAAAAACAAGAATGATAAAAAAAGATGCTTACGCTTTCTGTAGTTCTGCTGAGAAAGAAATTTTACAAACGGGACTGATGTTTGTCACCAGGGTGCCTATAATTGTCGCCTCTTTTCTGACCGTATATTTGTGTCCCTCATCCATAATCAACGGTTGTTTACTTCTCTTCAGACGACGCCACGGGCGTTGATAACCAAACACGAATATCTACGACTGCTCAGCGGATAAAGATGACCAAAGAACGACTAGTACGACTTTCGAGAGCTGCAAGAGGTATGAGTCTCTGGGCACCAGACACTAATGAAACGTCACGCAATACTTGTAATTGGAGAGTACCGTGGAACCCCGCTATAACGAAGTGTCACGGTACCGAAAAAAATGTTCGATATAGCGGGGTCTTCGTTATTGCGAAGACCACGTTATAACGAATTATCTGGTTAACAACAAAAATATTCGTTGTAGCGGAGTAACCAAGCTGAACCAAGCTGAACAATGCAAAACAGTCTACAGGCTTGCGCGTGAGCAGCTACATTTAAATAAAGCAAAGCTTTGAAGGTCAAACTTTCCCTATCTTGACCAGTAGTAGTCGTGTTTGGCTCATCAACCATTTTTTTTTTTCCAACCATTTGTATCATCATGTCGTTTTTACTGACTGCGAGCGACAGGACAAAATATTCGTTATAGCGGTGTAAATTGTGCGTTGGGACTGTCAAAATCAATTCGTTCTAGCGGGGATTCCGTTAAAGCGGTTCGTTATAGCGGGGTTTGTTTCCCCATATTTTACTGTAATTCTGCGGGCTTTCAAATGTTGTTCGTTATAGCGGGGTGCCACTGTACCTCAGATGCGTAGGGGAGATTGGTAATGGATTCGAAACATGACAGGGAGGTTTGAACAAATTGACTTCTCAAAAAGGAACAAATCTCGCATGATAAACCATGAATATTTCTAGCTTACCTCATTAGGAAGCATGTGAAATTATAGGCTGCTTGTGTGTTTTAACTTAAGTTTGTCTAAAGCCCTTATTTGGAGATTATGATATCACGCATGTCTTTCTGTCTTCAGGTCAGTGTGAGCCAATCAGAATCCCACTGTGTAAAAACATTCCATATAATTCAGTACAGT
Source organism: Platygyra sinensis (assembly GCA_019787425.1). Lineage (NCBI taxonomy): Eukaryota > Metazoa > Cnidaria > Anthozoa > Scleractinia > Merulinidae > Platygyra > Platygyra sinensis. Next base: position 9,927 of record JAHPZR010023335.1, read on the forward strand.
TTCCAAACCTGCTGAATCACCAGACCCAAGACGAAGCTATGGCGGTCGCTAGCAAGCTTGCTCCACTTGTTAAGGATGGATGCTCTTCCTCTGTGGAACCTTTTCTGTGCTCCGTTTTGGCACCTCCCTGTAACGGAACCCAGAAGCCCATTCCTCCGTGTAAGGGGCTTTGTAAGAGTGCAACAAAGAGCTGTAAGGATCTACTTAAGAAGGTCGACATCATGTCAGGTCAGGCCTTAAGATGTAAGCATTTGCCAAAAGAGGGAGTTTCAATTTGTTTCAATGGAACGTGGCCGGAAGCAAAGGACACGCCTCTCCCAGGTGAGGCCAGAATGAATGAGCATGCGCACTAAGAGAATTTTAAAGCCCTGTTTGCTACTAGCCTAGTAGTCCATTCATAATTCACTTTGTGGTAGCATGAAGGGACAGTGCGACTCTGGGAACGGGCGAGGCAAACGTCACTGGTCCCTTCAGCAGTAAAATTAAAAATTGGGATCAAACGCAAATCCTAGGGAGACTTCCCGTTCAACATTACGAGAGTCCTAGGATTCTGCTTGCTGTACCTCCTAGACGGGAGACAAATAAGTGAATGTTTCTGACTTGATACCTCTAATAGCAAAACTAAATTTTAGGCAGAAGTACAAAACCACAGTTTGATGCCTTTCTTCTGAAGGATTCTTTCTAATTTTTTTCGCCAGACGTCCAGCGACAGTTTTATGGGCGAGAGCCCGTAGGGTATATGAGACATACAATACAACTGTTATGACCATTTGATACCGACACAGAAAAGGGCTTTGTTGACATCTGTTGTACGGACACATCAACAGCTTCATTTTGCCTTTTCAAAGTATTATTTCTAATTAAAAAATTACGGAAATCATGACAAAAACGACTGCGGCAACGAGAACGTCTCTAAAAAGGTTTGATTAGCTGAACATGGCTATGCATGCATATGCATTGAAATTTTTTCTTTAATTTTACAAGTTTCTGTTTTGCCCAGAAAAGATGGTTAACATCTGCATATTATAACTGAACATCTCTGCTTGGAAGTAAACGAGCGCTGTGGGTACTTTATACCATCGTACACACTAAATTGATCCACGGTATTAAATTCATTTTTCACCCGGCTTTCGCAGCGTTTACTTTCCACTTATTGACGGTATTAAACCTCGGAATTGACGATTTGCAACCAATTTTGAGCGATTTTTAAAAATCACGTGGCGTCCATGGCGGTTATATATCATGACACAAACAGAAAAGGCCTGTTGGAGATCTTTCGTAAAATTTTTACAAGATGGAGGGGATAACGTCACGCGAGAGCTAAACCTAGTAGTAACTTGTCGCCAAACTTCAATGTACGTATAGTCAGAGTTGTACTTGAACACTGCCTGCAATTTCAAAAAATACCAAATGAATTTTACTTTAAAGATAAATTCCCGCTTTAACACGAGTGTGATGCAAACCAAATTACTATTAAAATTAAGTACTTCAAATATAAACTTACACCTTCAATCAATCATGAGGTTTGCGTTAACGTTGACTCCCTGGACATTGTGCCAAACATTTTATATTATTTGCTAGCCGGTTACACTCAAGAACCTCTCATAAAGCATGTTCTGTTACTCTGCTGAGTTTAGAGCAATGACCAAAAGAGACCAGCAAATTTACCTTCTTTGTTGAACATCTCTTTCGCCCACAGCAACAGGATGCCGACCAATAACGCACCAGTGCAATAGATATTCTCCACCACCCTGGTTGGGTCAGTTCCCAAACTACTTCGGTCACATGAATGACAAAGAAGCCTCGGTTAGCTTCCAGAAGTTTGAAGTCATCTTTCAGATGGCTCCTAAAGAATGCTCCTCTCTTTTGGCAAGTTTCCTCTGTGGACTTTACGCACCTTCCTGTGGAGGTACCGAGCGTGACCTGAAACCATGCAGAGAGCTCTGTCTTGAGGCAAAATCACAATGCAAGCGAGTAATTAGAGATGCTAGTAAAACAAAGGGGTTTCAATGGCCATCAGATCTGAAATGCAGGAATTTTCCCAGTGAAGATGAAGAATCTTGCTACAACGGAGACTCTACGTCGCCACAGACAGGTAATAAATGACCTTATTTACCTTGGTGGACGAATAATAAACAATTATTGGATGAGGTTTTTGTGATATCCAGAATAATCAAGGTCGAGGTAAGAGTTATCAGCAGAAGCCGAAGGCTGAGGCTAATAACTCTTTCCGAGACCTTGATCATTCTGGATATCACAAAAACCAAATCTAATAATTGTTTTATTATACATTGAACGAAAAAAAATTGAAGTCATGTTTTTGCTTCTTCACTGACGGCAGAGCAACACAAAGCGCGCAAACTTGAAAAGATTACCCTTAGAAATCATGCACCGCGGTCATACATGACATGATTACCCGTGACCTTGAATGTCCTTGTCGTGATTATTGTATAATCTGCAGTTATGACATCACGGGCGCTGATTTCGAAAACTCACTGTACGCTTTCGGCCAATCAGAAAAGAGTTAGAGAGGTCAATGTACAATAATATTGCGCATCAGTACTAGTCGTATTTTACTTCTATCACTAATGGCCACATGATGCATACAACTCATTTGTTTACCAAAAAGGACTTTCGTAATAGAGAGATGTCTGCGTCTGTTAAATAGCTCCCTAGTTCGTCTGACATTTAATACGTGTTATTTTCTGTATTTACCTGGACGCATAATATGTCCAATAACATATTGGCCTACAATGAATAAAAAATAGACACCATAGGCGGAGGTTAAAAAAATGAAGAATATCTCTCGGATATCCTCCAGTTTTAGCTGAGGAATATTCAGTCACGTGACGCGTTCTTTGACTTAAGTCTAGTCTATAGATTATGTTATGGGCTCGGCTGTGGCCCCCCTGCAGAAGATTCGAACGCATGTCATTTACAACTCCGATGCCACTCTCCACCCCTGGGGTCACTGGCCAGTCATTTAAGAGCTCTATAGTGTTGGATGATGGGATGATACTGGGGAAATGATGACTATAAAAATGCACATAGGCGCAGTTGCACACTTGAAAAATTTGTATGTTTTTTTTTTTCAGGCAATTGTGAGGTTATTTCAATTCCAATATGCAAGAATGTTCCGTACAACATGACTGTGTTTCCAAATTATTTCCAACACAAGACTCAGAACGAGGCTGCGCTCGAAGTTCATCAGTTCTTCCCGCTGGTCCAAGTCAACTGCTCAGCGGACTTGGCCCTCTTTCTGTGTTCGCTTTACGCTCCTCTTTGCTCGTCTCTAGACGTTCCACCACTGCCATGCAGACAGCTTTGTCTTCGAGTTCGACGTGGCTGCCTTCCTTTATTACAGCAATATGGTTATCAGTGGCCAGAGATCATGGCGTGCAATAGATTTCCCTGGGGAGGGGGTCAGGCTGTGTGTATCGACAGACCTAATGCCGTTGACGTGACCACTCCACCTCCACTTCTTACCAAGGGTAAGATGAATTTTGACTAGATTGAAATTAAAAAGCAAGTAAAACAGATATAATTTAAAGTTCTTCAGGCATTTTTTTTTTGCAGCTAGCTATCTTCGAGGCGAAGGGTAAGAAGATGTTTAGGATAGTAAATTATGCAGAAGGAAGTCGTAGCTTTTGTGAGCGCTTTTTCAAACGGAAACTGCTTTTAAGGGCGAGTAACGATGAGTACGAGTGGTTTGGGGCTCTGTCGATTACTTCAAAAAAGTTTACCTAACTACATAAGGTTGCTGAGGCAAGGCTTGGAGGAAAGGTTAGGAAGGAAAACAGTGACGATGAAACTGAAAGTGACTTTGTGAATAATATATATCTCCACTGAAATTTCCACTGAAGTTGAAACAAGGTGTCTGAATTCCTTTTCTTTGCATCGGGAAAATGTGAATCTCTGGCTTTATCTACATGCAGCGGTTTGCATTACAGCACGACCTGGGTTCCTAACTACTTTCAGCATCAAACGCAAGATGAAGCTACCCTTGAAATACGCAAGTACAATCCAATCATTCAAACCAATTGCTCAGCAGAGTTGACGCTCTTCCTCTGTTCTCTTTACGCACCAAATTGCATTCCTTATGCTCACAACGTGCCCTGCAAAGAGCTCTGTAGTCGCGTCAAAAAACAGTGTGTTCCTCGAATGCGAGAGCTTGGAATCAAATGGCCGGTTTCTTGTTCTAAGTTCTCGCGTGAAGCTGACGAACCTGGCTGTATTGGTAGACACCCGACATCTTCGGTTACCAAGACAACTCCTTCGAAAGACGGTAAGAAGCAAGTTCTACTTATGCAATTATCCTGGAATCACAACAAATTAGCGCAATTAGCTAACTCAAATAAGCATCAGAAGTTGCCTTAAATGGCGCGTAGTTGTTGTGCGTGGAACCCCGTGCCTTAGCTTAGTCTGTCTGGGTTTGGTTTTGGTTTTATATGTGTTTGCTCTTGACAAGTACAATGAACATAAACATTCCTATTGCATAATTTGGGATTCTCGGAAAAAGTTAAAACGGAGTAAATGTGCAATTGTTCTGAGTACTAACTGAAAATGACTAATTTGAACAAAAAAAATATGCTGAAAGCGTAGAGCACTGTTCTATTTTTCTAACAAAAAAAAATCGTCCATATATGAGAACGTGGAAAAATACACTAATACAGTGATGTTTTTATTTAACAAGACAAAGCTGAAAACTGTTTAAAACAGCAAGGGATGTCAGACAACAGCGAAGACGGAATTGGCTGTGATTTGAATAAGATCAAGAATGATAGAAAACAATTTTGAATTTCATATCATTTCGAACTTTTTCCCCTGAAACATAGATTCCCTGTCGATGTCAGCGGATGCATTCTGTCATTTTATGACAGGTCTTGAATTTTTTTTCATTTTAGTCGAGTCAGTTAGTGACTAGAAGATCGATTGCAACTGCGCACATAAATACTCTCAATATCATCCTAGTAATTTTCTCCCAGCCTCGCCCCAAATAAGCAATGATTGAACAAATGTTTATAAATAACGAACAGAAAAGTCTTGATTGTTTCTTAGTACTGTTCTTATTTTA
>JAHPZR010023335.1:17500-19929 GCA_019787425.1 Platygyra sinensis
CGCTTTGTAAAATTGTGGAAATAAAAAATCGGCGGCAAAACCCGGTTTGAGAATTTACTAAAACAATTATTCCATTCTCCCTTGTTGGATATGAAGTGATTATAACCAACTCGCGCTACGCGCTCGTTGGTTATTTTACCACTTCATATCCAACGCGGGCTCATGGAATAATTGTTATGTATTACAAATTAGATAGGAAGTTACAAATTCGTGTAAATAAATCCTGATTATTGCATTACGTCTTTTGTTCTCAGAGCTCGGGTCATCTTTGTGTCATTCATGTCATTGATCTATTATTTCGTTTGGCCAATTATTGAGAATCTTGTGAATAGTGCAGGTCGCCTAATATTTCTAAAAATACGTTCTGAAACTAAACTTTTGCATAGTAAATTTCAAATTGTTTATTCCTTGGCATGTTATCTTTTAAAAAGCAGTTATTACTTGCACAACGTAACATCGATGTGGTTTTGACTCTTCTTATCCAAAAACGTGTTGACGTCACTCTTTTCGTGAACTCTGAACTTGATCGCGTTTAGTTTGCTATTAGGCCCGGTTCATACGTCACATTTCTGCCGTGTCGAATTCAATTCAACGAATTAAGTTCGGCAGAAATACGACGTCTGAATCGGCTGCCGCATTTCTGTCGCACGTTCGACTAGTCTTGTCGCATTATCCGACAGAAATGCGACACCGATTCAAACGTCAAATTTCTGCCGTGTCGAATCTAATTCATACATCATGTTAATGTATTGAGCATGCGTAGAGTGAGGCTAGCTATCCAAGATGGCGTCACAGAGGGAAGAGTCAGAATCAGAAGAAGAAATTTCAATGAAAATTTGGTCCCGCCGAAAAAAAAAGAGAGACGAGGCAGAAAAACGCAATCGGCGACAGGATCGGTAAACTCGTGTTGCATTTTCACGGCCGGGACAAGATGGGCACAATCAACAGGAAAAGTTGAATTATTATCCTATGCTTTTGCTGAAGACAATGCAGCATATACTGTTGCATTGTCAGCCTCCTTCTTCGCCCTCCTTCAATAATTTTTCGCAAAGTGAAAAGCCTCCATTCAGTATCTTGGTCCACCATAAAATTATTAGAAAGTTACGTAACCTTTGTAACATTTTTCCGCTGACCGGCATACACGGCAGTATCAATTCAAAGAATTAAATTCGGCGGAAATTCGACTTATGAATCACTGAGCTGTCGCATTTCTGCCGCACTTAATTGAATTGAATTCGACACGGCAGAAGTGTATGTATATGTATATATCTATTTTTTTTATTTTTGATCAATATTGAAGTCATGCCTTTTAATATGCGTTTCAGTATAAATTTATCATAATGTTGTTTCTTACATGTCAGACTTGTCGAGAAAGAGATGGAAGACTTTAATTTTGGTTAAACCTCACCTCTCATAAGAAATGTTCATTGTTTAAACAGTATTTTTTTTATTTTAGTTTAGTTCAATTGTCACACGCTCTCGACTTACATTTAGTTAGTATTAATTTATGGAAAAAGGTGTATTCAGCAATCCTTCCTTCTTCAGTCGTATTTTACCTTTTACTGTAAATGTTGATGTTGTCTTAAGACATTGCGTGTAATCGTGATCGTTAGTTCTGTTATTATTTTAGTTTGATTTTGTTTGGTTAAAATCATCTTATTAATTCTCGATTGCTCTTAATCGTTGTTGTTTTTGGCCTGATACTTTTATCCACTTTTAAAATATAGAAAGGATCCTGCGCGCGCTCTGATTGGTCAAAAACCTATGTTTTATCAGAGTATAAAACATAGAAAAAGCGTGTTTTATTGTTTTGCGCGCGTAAAATCTATATTTTAAAGCAAATGAAGAAGCCTTAGCCGTGTATTACACTGTGATAAAACACTCCGGTCATTTGATAACACTCGAGAAATGAAGAAAACACTCGCCTGCGGCTCGTGTTCTCAAATGACCATCGTGTTTTATCATAGTGTAATACGCGGCTTAGGCTTCTTTATTTGTTAATTAAAACAACAGTAAAATTTACGATTTCGAATCAGTTTACCCTGTCGAAGGAAAACATACGTCTTCTTAGAGTCCTAATAGCGCCAAGCTCTCTATACACTGAGTTTTATATACTTTTTAAAACAAAACCGTTACGTTCTCCCATACACATTTTAATTATAAATCGAGTTTTTTTAGTCAAGATCATAATCTATTGCTAAAGTACAATACCGCGTTTAACCAAGAGTCACTGACATTCACGTTCTCTGATATAGTTCGGGAACTGTCGTAATTTCGCCCGCATGGATGTTTTGTAGATCAGTAAACATGACACTGATTTGGACTTCCGCACTTTCGTCTAAAAACGCAAGTCGAACTCATACGATAACTCCAGTATTTAAATATGTTTAAGGTTGATAAATGTTTGAGAAAAAGTTAGAAACTTAGCT
>JAHPZR010023337.1:0-10822 GCA_019787425.1 Platygyra sinensis
CTTAAGTTCTGTTAACGTTTTAGCAGATAACGTAAGGTTGGTGTCATCGGCAAACATTCTTGGTACGGCGCCCCGCAGGGAGTGGGGAAGATCATTAATGTAAATTAAAAATAGCAAAGGACCCAATATGCTACCCTGCGGCACGCCGCCACTGAGGGTACGAGCAGATGATAGTTTGCCACTGACATTACATCTTTGGGTTCGGCCACTTAAGTACGACGAGAACCATTTTATGGCTACCTGATCGACACCCAAATATGACATCTTACGCAAGATGATCTCATGATCAATGGTATCGAATGCCTTAGTAAGGTCAATAAAGACAACGCCATTTAAAAGGCCATTGTCGATGTTTACTGACCAAGCGTTTTTGTATGTCGAGCGATTTTGCAAAAGTTTTTGAAAGGAAAGTCTGACGCGTTCAAGTAGCTCATTTGCATAATGCAGCACGTGCACTTTCAAGTCCGAGTCGGTGTTTTCAATTGTCAACAAATCTTGGCAAAGATTTCTTTCCTTACCTTTGATATTGTGATAAAAACAAATCGAATGTGGTTTAGCGTGGCACTGGTGAAATTCCACTGATTTGGGATTAATTTACATGTTTTTAATCAATCTGAATGCAGAAATTGTTGCTTGTCTATTATCATTCAGAAAATCGCGCCACAAGCCAAATCTGGAAAATACTTCCAAATATGGTTTTTTCCCCCGATTTGGGGGGAAAAAATGGCGGCGTTGTGAGTATGCGCATGCAAGTTATCCTGGACTCTTCTTTCGGCCGCCTGGGTTCAGCCCCTATATGGGGCGGGAAGAAAGGAGAGATCAGGGACTGGACTAATTCAGGCAATGCGTAATTTTTCGATTTCGATCACCGTCCCCCCAAGTCCGGAGATGCCCGTGCGCCTATGCTCATGGCTAGCTTTGCCGTTTAGACAACCAATCAAATGAAAGAAATAATGTGTTAGGTCCGATGAGAGATGAGCGGTTGGTCGCTGAGTTTGGCACTGATCATATTGAGAAAGCTGTATTTATGACTTCGGCATCGATTTTCTCGGACACTGTTGGAGGGATGACGCTCAAATTCGGCGAAGAAATAGAGAAAAAAGTCATCTATCAAGATCCGTCGCCATTCAGGTGAGATTTTCAGTATCTTTGCGTTAATTCCAGTTTGAAGTGGAGGAGATCGCGGCTGACGGCCGCTAAGTTACAAGCCTTGTCTCCCTCTCTTGTCTTAACCGTCACCGGCCAAAAGTAATTTCGCTATAAGACGCTTTAGACGGCCCAAGAAGGCGAAAAAACACCATATATGAGTCGATTAAGGTTTCATTTAACGTTATTGGACATTCAGACCGAGATGTGATTTAGATGTGCAATTTTCAGAGCCTTATTCATAACCCTCATAGATTCTCTCTTCGTTTCATATAAACATATATTAAACCACGAACACATAGATTGGTCCGCCTGTGGTCCAACTTTGGCAATGACCATCCTGGAGGGAACATTATTTTCACTCACTTGGGGCAAGATGCCACCGATGTGTTCAGCGCCCTTCACCCTGCCGCAGACTGGTTGCCGCGGTTTTATACGTAAGCGAGCTAGCTATGATTTGACCTCCTCTTCAGCAGATACTGAAAAGGACTATAAAAAAGATATTGCGGCCATGAGGTCGGAGCTTATGAAAGCCCGTGCATTTAAATCTTCAAAGCTGTATCATTCGATCAAGGTGGCATCGAATCTTTCTATACTCCGCTTGGCAATCGTGGCAATTGTGTTGCTGAATCGCATGACTGTGCGATCATAGGCGGTGTTTTGTTAGCTCTTTTCTGGCAGCAATGTGGCTGGCTCGCTCACGATTTCCTTCACCACCAACTATTTAAAACCCGCATATACAACAACTTGGCTGAGCTCGTCATCGGCAACGTATGGAAGGGGTGCCTGGTGGAAGACGATGCATAACCATCACCACGCCTCACTCTACGTGGTACACACCCAAGCTGGCGGGGATCCAGATACCTCAACAATGCCACTGCTATTGTGGTCAGAGAGGATCATCGAAGGCGACTCTGAAGACCTCAAGGACCTTCCAAGGTTCATGGTTCGGCACCAGAAGTTATTTAACTTGCCACTAATGGCTGCTGCACGGATATCGTGGTTCTACTACAATCGCTGCTGTTTCAGTTCGAGCCGATGCACAAGTACGTGGATGGATTGGCGATGAAGATCTCAGAGAATATTACCTTGGCGATTCATTACCTAGCAGTGATATACATCACGTCGCTGCTAGAAACTAACTCATCTTGGGCCGTCTTTTTTGCTTGCCTGTCAGTCATTTGGTGGACTATTCATTACAGTAGTGTTCACTGTCGGTCATGTAACGCAATGGAAGTCTTGACGAGCGAAGAAAAGAAGGGCACCGACTTCATCCGCCTCTAGGATCGCTCCACGTGTGATATCACACCCACCGTATTTAATTAACATGTGGTTCAGCGGTGGTCTTGCATACCAGGTGGAGCACTATATATGGCCCACTCTGCCGCGTCACAGTTTACTTCTAGCGTCCAAAATTCTCAAGCGATTTTGAGCGAAGTACAATATTCCTTAAGCGGTCGAAGGGCTGATCAAAGGAAATCTAGCAGGTTTGCAAAGTTCTGTCGGATGTAGGAAAAGAGTTTTAGAATAAAGCGTATAATAGGACTTTGGGTACCTTGGAAACCTTGAAAGCCCTTCACAGAGTCTTCTTTGGAATTTAATTATCTATTTGCTTTGAAAATATACTCCGAAAATTTTGAAAGGCGAGAATATGTCACCATTTCGTAGACGACCTGCAGCTGGGCACACTTGTCTAATGGCTAATGATGTTGGATAGCTCAGCCATTCAGATTATAACATTTGCGCTGGCATACTAGTAGAATTCTACTTTATATAATTGTTAATTATTGGATAGTTATAAGTATATGGGTTATTAACCATAATCTCGCAAAAAAAGAAGGAGGCCAATATCCAGCCATCTTGACCGAACAAACTTGGTCAATAAAGGATTTATCTAACACACATTTGGATTTGCAGATTGAGAGAACTTCATCCAACTCAAAACAACTTCTTAATTTATCTGAAACATATACACCTATTAGAAAACAAGACACCAAGTAACACTAAAATATGGAAGCCTTTTCTACCCTCGCTTAATCAGGTCTCCTGAACCCTTGGTTTAAAAAACATTAAATGGCAGAGTTTTTTCCTCCAAATACATATCCTTTATAACATAGTTATACTTTTATTGGAATTGGCTTTTCACCCTTAAGGAAATTAAGGAAAAAAAAAAGGAAAGAATGTATAAAACACGTATGTAAGTGCAAATAGTGCAACTTTTGTAATGTTTTAGTGTAGTGTACTGTATATTTTTGTAAGTAGTGTAAGTAGGGTAGTGCACTGTATATAGTATTTTTTCTCTTTGTGTAAGTAGTGTTGTTGCAATAAAAAAAAATAAATAAAAAATAAAGGATTTATCTGGCTTTCGGGGAATTTTTTCTCGCCGGAAACGGCGGGTAGTCCCGAGTGGGCAAGATAGCTCAATCTTGCCCGCTCGGGTAGCCAATCACAGCGCACAATTTGATTCATCTTGCCCTCTCGCGGAGCTACGCATAGAATAACGTTTATTTCTGGTTGGTTAGCTCGATAGGAGTTCATTAGCAAAGTACTGTTCACCTTGGAGCAAAGCTGACGTTTTTGTTTACATTTTTCTTCAATTTCGTACGACTTGACTAAAACACAACTTGCAGGGGCGGATCCAGAAAATTCAGAAAGAGGGGGCCGAGTCCGCCCCCACCCCTCTGAATGAAAACTTCACTTTTCGGGACTTGCAGCATACAGCATTGTGGGCGTATTTGTGATAAGTACCGTTAACGTTTCGGAAGATAAAATTAAAGAGCATTTTATAAAACGATTTTCAAAGCAAAATCGTACTTTTATTTTGAAAATGCAAGAAAAAAAAGGGTGGGCACGGGCCCCCTCGGCCCTTCCCCTAAATCCACCTGTGAGTCTTGTTCTTACGTTATCGTAGCCTGATAAAGAATATAGCACGAACAGCGGTGATAAACATTGTAGTCCAACGCATTTTGATGGAGAACTTGACGTTTCTTATTTTCAAAAGTGACCGTTAGGACTATATATATCATAGAAATGAGAAGTCTGGATCCTAGACAGGTTAACTTGTCTAGACATCATGAGCAGTAACAGCTAATAAAGCAACAACTTCTCACTACTGACTCTGACAGAAGTAATTGCTGAAATTTATGGTAGTAAAAGCAATCAGTGCTGCAATTCCCATAAAGAATAACAAAACCTTTGGCTGTTATATTCGTGCAATTTTCTACACTAATCTGACTTTGAATAAGGAAAATTAATTGCGGCCGTTAATTCCCGGAAATGAAGATCGAAAAACGCGGGTTCTTAAATTAGCAATAGATTGAAATTTCGCGAGATTTCTAGGAAAGACCATTTGTGAACGAAAATTTGATCATAGGGACACTTTCAGATATTCAGAACGATCAGAGTTAAGTTAAATTATTGCCCACAATTGCTTTGTTTCCATTTTGTTTTTCTTTGTTTCCACTTTGCTTGCACAAAAGGTTAAACGTCCCTCCTAATCCCCTGATCAACGAGCAGAACTTTCCACGTAGACGTCATACTATCCGCCGCCTGGGAAGTTTGTATCTAGGAGTACTCAGTTTTTATATTCGCTATGAATGATCAACTGAAAGGTTCGAAGTGAAAACGAAGGGGTGGTCAGTAAATGATTAGAGGCTAGTTTTGTTAGCTCAGTTGAGTTGCGGTCAGGAATGTGTGAACGCAAGCTGAACGTGTTGCTAGAAGAAAGAGGTATGTATATTTCCTGAATTCTGGTTTGAAAACAAACCTTTTGAAAGTGCTTCTTTGCTTATGATTGCAACATGATTGAAGGAAGTTTTGCGAGTACTAAAGCGTCTTGACTGATTTTTCTATTCTGTAAGATACAATCGGTGGCTGGCTGAAGATATCATTTGTGCAAGTGTAGGCTGCTGTTGAATGATATGCCAGTGTTGCATTAGAATCTTTTTAAGATTCCAAGTGGCCGGATTATAAGTGGTAACAAACGGTGAAATTTCTTTTGCCCTCTTCGTTTTATCCTGTGTTCTGTCGGAGAACTGAACTTCAGTCAGGATTTTATGAACGAGCGCCGTGGGATAGCCTCTGTTACAGAATCTGCTCAAAATTATCCTTGACTGAGTTGGTTCTTATACAATGCTTCTTCTTTGATAGAAACCTTTTTTAACATTGAAAGCTAAAGGGTGGCAGGATGAGAAGTGCGTCCACGGAAAAGTTTCAGTGGGCTTGAAGTGGGTTTGTAAATCGAAAATTTTAAGAGCTGAAGGGCGGGGTCCTTTCAATACCTCTGTATCGAGAAAAACAGCGTGTTCGGATGACATTTCACAAGTAAACTTGATCGTAGGGTGGAACGAGTTAGCGAAGTTACAAAAATGGAAGCTTCCTCCATTGGAATATTCCACAAAGGGAACATGTTATCGATAAACCTCTTACAAACAAAGGGTTTAAGTGGGCCAGTCGCTAACAGTCGCCGATTTTTCAAGGCCTGCCATGAAACAGAAAAGGAAAAAGCGACCGCTATTTTATTTTCCATAGCAATGCCGTGATTTCCACGAAGTGTTTTTCATCAAACATAAAAAAGTTTTCTTAAGTACGAGTCGCATTAGTTCCCGTAAATCGCTTCTCGGGATAGGTCATTTCTGCTCATAGTGATCTTCGTAATAGCTGCAAACAACCTTAATTCCTTCTTGTTGAGGAATGCTGGTGTAGAGAGAACTAACGTCAAGTGTAGCTAGGACCATATTGTTTTGAATTTGCGTGTTTCAACAACTTAATGAAATTGGTAATATCTTTTATATAGAACTCTTGTTTTATTACAATAGGTTGTAGTAGTGAGTCTACAAAACTAGGAATACGCTCTGTTGGACCACTGCTTCCAGAAACGATTGCTCTACTGACTGGTGAGTTTCTCATGAACTTAAGTCAGCGTGCAAAATTCTGGTAAACGTGGTTGTTAAAAGGGCACTGTCACGGTATTTTAGCGTCATTTTACAATGCCGAAATATGTTCCTGCATCAATCGAAACCCAAAAATAATGATGCAGTTTTGTTACCAAGGACTTTATCACTACACCAAAACCATTTATTGCTGCCTATCACTTAGCATGGCAAAGATGGAAATGGATTGAAATTTGAAAAAACTAGCCAGTTTTTTTCAAATTATACGGCCATTCCTTGAAAATATTGCCAGTCTGAGAAATTCATTATGGTTTGCTCTCTGAACGACTATTCGATTGATATGTTTCTGTTAGTCCATTTGAGCATTTTGGGAACGAGTAAAGGTACCAGGTATAATTTTATCAATTTGAGGGCGGAAAACTGCTGAAGCAAGTTCGAGTTGAGTTCTTCCAATTAATTTTCTAGAGCAACCGGATTTTGACCGGGTGGTTGCCAGGTTGTTTTGACACTGAAGGTGTGAGTAGAATTTTTCCGTTTACCTCCGAACGTGTATTTCAAGCACAGTGTTCTAGCAAAATTATCGAAATCCTTTAACAAGGATTTGTCTGAGCTATTAACTGGAGGAGTTGGAATAATTCTAAGGTCTCTAGAAAGAACTCCAACCTCGTAGTGTTAAAGAGCTTTCCTTGAAATATTCTTAAAATATCTTTCGTTTTGCGCTCTAGTGTTATGACTTAAAAGTCTATTAAGGCTGTTTCGTCCGTGGGAACGTTTTTTATGACTCAGTGGATCGAACGTATCGTTTAGAGTGGGTAAGTTTAGAGTCAGAGAAAGACACGCAATGTAAGGTTCCACTTCCATTCAAATTACAATTCAAGGTTGATGAACATTGTATGTTTCCTGAGGTCTAGGCTTAGGTCTGGCTTTGTTGGCAGCCTGTTTCTGGAAGCCTTGGAACTGTGCTGTTTCGGCTACAGGTTCTCTAGGAGCTGCTGCTGGGCTTTGGTTGCCTCATTTATCTGCAGCTAAATTCTTTTCCTGCTGTTTGATTGTAAGGGTAAGCATCTCCGTATGGGCTCGGTGACTGATCTAGTCTAGGGCGGTATGGAATTTCTTAATCGAACCTGATGTGTGGTTTTGGTCTGTACTGCAAGCCGTAGAGACTCGTGGAGTTCTTTGCGTGTTTTTTTCAGGACTTGGAACGACCGTTTACATTTGACTCGTCTGGTCTCCAGTGCAGTGAGGCGATCCCGGATGGATTTGCTGCCCTCGTCTGCATTGTGTTTTTTGGGGGCTGTTTCTGTGTCTGGAATCTCGGTAACTGGACTACCGTAGTCAAGAGGTCTAATACCGTTTTCGGATCCAAACAACTGGATTCTTCGTCAGTTGCGAATATTCTTTTTTTTTTAAAGAGCTCAAAATGGAAACTAGTGAATACTGCTTTTTACGCTTCCTGACTGGTTAGCTCAATCGGAGGTGATTGTCAAAGTACTTTCTCACATCCAAGCACAGATTTGCAAATTTCCAACCATTCCTCGTTGTACGTTTTTGGTCCACTGGTCCGCTACTTATCTACTTCTCCGCTGTCGGTACATGATATCCACCACTTTCGGCCTTAACTGGGCATAATGCCGTTAAAGATGTTAGAAAATCGGCAACTTCACTGAAACATCGACTGAATGTCTCGTAAATTTGTGTTCAAAGGTCGTTTGCAAGTTTAAGTCGAAAAGAAGTAATAAAAAAAACAGACAACATGAAAGAATGGATATGAAGATAAATTAGCCAAGTTTCTCAAGGTGTGCCGGTACCCGTTTCCTCTCCGTTACCTTCGGGCGCCATCTCAGCACCTGATCTGTGTAACAATTACACTGAGTGCGAACGAGCTACTTACAAAAATTAACAAGGAACAAAGAAACAGGCGTAAGTATCGAGTAAGTAATGTCGTACTCCTTACAAGTTAATTAATATTAATCAGTTTGTAAGCTGGAGAAAGGGTAAACTAAAGGATGCTGTTGTCGTTAAATAATTATTCTTTCGCGTGATCTTCTGAATCATACAGGTGAATCGTTGCTGACGACATTGTTTACATTTTTCTTCATTGTTATACGACTTTGCGCAAAGAAACCATCACGCTAAAAACAACTTGACTAAAAATATCTAAAGAGCTTGTGAAACGTATCGTGTAAACAACACCATCGTAGCCTTATAAAGAATATCGCACAAACAGCGGTGATAAATATTGTAGTCCAACGCACTTTGATATAGGACTTGACGTTTCGTATGCTATTCTACATACATTTTCAAAAGTGAGAGTTGTAATTAAAGAAAAACCAACCCAACAGCTAAAGCAACAGCTTCTCAGCACTGAGTAATCACTGAAATTTATGGTAATGATGACAAGTAGTACTGCAGTGCGTATGAAGAATAACAAAACCTTTGGCTCTTAATTATATTCGAGTAATTTTCTACACTATTGTTATTATAATTTTAACCTGTGTGGTATTTTTGACAAAATGACAATTCTCAACCAAGACTTTGAATAAAATAAATTAATGGCGACCGCAAACACTCGGAAATAAAGGCCAAAAAAACCGCAAGTTTTAATGTTCGAAATAGATTGAAATTTCGGAAGATATCTAGGACAGACCAACTGTGTATAATAATGTAAAAAAAAAATGGATATCGGGATTTTGATTGTGTTGGCAAGATCAAAGTTGAATTATTTCCCACGATTGCTTTACGCGTTTTGTTTCCATTTCCACTTTGCTTGCACAAAAGGTGAAACCTCACTCCTGATCCCATGATATACAAGCATAGCTTTCCACTCATACGTCACACTAGCCGCCGCCTAGCTACGTAGTTCTTTCTTTGTGTGTAGAGTAATATAATACTGTGTTGGAATGAGGCGAGATATACCTGGGTCATTTACTTGATTTCGTTCCCAGCACGAAACCCATTTAACCTACACGGGAAGTGTTCCCTTTCAAGACATTTGAACAGGGAGAAGTCAATTCTTCAAAGAGACTTAATTCAAAGACGAAATAGGAAGGGTAAGCTTTTAATTTATAGAAGGTATAGGGGAAATTCTGCATGTAATTCTAGCGCAATATACTAACAAAACTCACCAAAATGTTACAAAGTAACTGTAGCGAATTAGTAATTATTTGCAATTACAATATACTTGAAATATTGTTTTCTTTAAATCGACTGTCCAACGAGAGGTCGGGCTCAGCTCCAGAGGAAAGACCTGCATATCGATTGGTGGACTAAATTGCGGGGCTTCAGTAGACCACTGACGAGATTGTGGATTTACTTGAAAGTGCATTTGCGGGTAAAAGTCAGTCTTATATCAAAAGTTTTCCATTTGAATGCAAGAATAAACTTTAAAAATTGGCAAAGGGAAGTTGGAATGGAAATAGGCTTCCTTTCTGGATAGAGCTGAGGACACATGCAAGCAGGCCAGATTAGCCAAAGTTCAGTTTCTTGATGATGTGTTTGTTCGTTTTGCTTCGAATAAGTTCCAATGAATGATGATGCTCCCTTAATTTTCCCTCTTCATTAACGTGTTTTTCAGATTGATAAATATTTCTTGTCACATTAATGATCAACAAAGAATGGCAAAGGTGGCCACAGGCAGATGTTTGCAACATTTGTCTAGTCTTTCTCGTCCTTTTTGCAGACACTTGAGTTAGCCTGCAGTCGAGAGAATCAACCAACTCCCATGTTCAATTATTTATTCAATTCTTCAAATGGGACTCAGTAAGGCTCTAGACTGGCTAGCTAAGCGTGATGGTCGATTACCCAAATTTCGATTCGTTTCACATTTCACCTGTAGAGTCAATTTCTACACAACGAATATATACCGTCAAACTGATAAAGAGCTAACGATATAACGATCATTAACGAAAGATCTAAAGGAATGATGTCGAGGGCTGCGTAGTTCGTCATACGCTCCACTTCTCAAATCATGGTGTTGAAGATGTTGACGCGTGGGTCCTTCTGGACCTTCACAACTTTTCATCAGCCATGAGAACGTTTAATCGTTTCAATAGGTATCGCTTATGGTGATGAAGCAAATAAAGATTCTCCAACTGATATTGCGTTTTAAGAATTCCGAATTAACAAAGTTAAGTTGAATTATCGCTATATGCTTGAGTTGACAGAACGCTAATAAACTCTAAACCGTCATCAAGCGGACATTCAGAATCTCACTGCAAATAAAATCAAAACACTAACGAGCTGTTGTTTTAAGGTATCAGCTCAAATGACCATCATTCGTTGGAGCCGCTTCACAGTCAGACGTTTGACGCAAGGCCCCGTAAAGTATGTATTTTACAAAACTTAAGAATTGTAGTTTACGAAGTTATTTATATTCATTAAATAAAAATACGTTTTTCCAAATATGGCGCCCTATTTCCCAAAGTACAAGGTTCACTATTCAAGATGTTACTGTTTACCGCTTTGAACAGCGAAAGGGTTAAGAAAGCAATGCTTAGAGAATGTCAAATGTCTTCCTCGTCTAGAGCAAACAACTTCTCCTGCTCGAGTTGTCGACTTCTAAACACAACGTTTGACAATCGTTCATACGCGGCAATCTGTCACGCGAGCGTTCAATGCAAGTTTACTCCTTAGACTACCTCGTGGCAACCCGCTGACAGCTACCAATTAGAGGTCATTAATTCAAAGGAAACGCCTTTAGTTCATAACTCCGTTCTGAATCAATTTTTTTCACGGAATATTCTTTTAAAATGAAAGATCGCAATAAGGTCTATCAAATATGATCA
>JAHPZR010023339.1:0-15301 GCA_019787425.1 Platygyra sinensis
GTACGACAGCGCACAAAAAAACGCAACAGTAAAGTGACCATTAAAAAACTCATCATTCCTTAACCTTTTTTTAGTTCTAAATTCATTTGCAGTTCTAATGATTTTAAATCTTTTGCAGAAGCAAACAAGTTAGTGTCGTCTGCAAATATCTTAAATGAAAGAAACTCAGAGCAATTAGGGAGGTCGTTAATGTATATCAAAAATAGGAAAGGACCTAACGAACTTCCTTGAGGGACACCGCAGACCATGGTTTGATAGGACGACCCAGCATCGCCCGGGGCGACGCATTGTTTCCTGTTTGTTAAGATAACTGTTAAACCAGGCCAGCGGTACCCCTCTTATTCCGTGTGATTCTAGTTTTTGTAGAAAGATACTATGGTTAACCGTGTCGAAAGCTTTCGAGAAATCTAAGAAAATGCCACATGTATACAAATTATTGTCATTTGCTTTTTCTTAAAGTATCGGCGATTTCAGTTATGGCTTGAGCGATAGACTTTCCCTTGCGAAATCCAAATTGATATTCAAAAAGAATGTCGAGTTTCTAAAAATAGGCAATAAGTTGTTTGTAAACCAGTTTTTCAAATATTTGTGTAAAGGCTGACAGTGTTGAGATAGGACGAAAGTTCGTTGGATCAGTTATTTTTCCACCTTTATCAAACGGTGTGATCTTTGATATTTTGAGAAGGTTTGGCATAATTCCTTGCGAGAGCGATAAGTTGAAGAGTCTACTTAGATGTTCACTTTTAAAATTGCATGCTAATTTAATGCACTTGGGGGTGTGCCTATAAAATACTTATTTAGTTTTACACAATCAACGCATCCTGAACTTCGTGATTGTAAATACCGCGGAACATAAAACTGTTCTGGAATCGCCTACGAATGAAGCAAGTAGGACTTATATTGTAATTTGGGAGCTTTGCCGCTAAGTCTTGCCCAACATTTATAAAGTAGCTGTTTAACTGATGACAAATACTTGTCTTATCATTGTAACATTTTCGTTTAATATATGTGTTTCTGAGTGAACGTACCGTGCCGGGCTTTCTTTCTATTTATGATCTATTTATTTTATTTATTTATTTACAAACTTCGCCAAGGACAATTTGGCAGGAGAGATCTCACAGAACTATAGTTCCAATAACGAGACTATCAACTTCCCCGTTGCCTTCAATTTATCACTATACATTTCAAATTGAGTTTTGAAGTAGTTTGTATTGGGGGCTTCTTTTACGTTGTTCAGTTTGTTATTGTATTTCTTGCCGTAGTTTTTGACTTTGTCTCGGTCGTCACTTACAAGTGAGTCGCGAAAAGCTTTTGTCTCTTGAGAATAGCGCTCGTTATCCAAGGCTTCCTGAATTGTTTTCGCATTTTAGTTGAAAACTGTCAAACTGGAGCGTGTTTATCTGTAATTTGCTGAAAGGTTTCGGCAAAAACATTGATATTTTCATTGACGTCATCATCATCATGGCGGACCGCTAGCGGCTCGCCCACTTAAACCTTTTCGTTTATGAGAGGTTTATCGATGACATATTCCCTTTGTGGAATATTTCAATGGGGAAGTTTCCATTTTTGAGTTAACCTCAGGGGCTAACTCGTTCCTCCTCACGATCAAGTTCACTTGTGAAATGTCATCCGAACAGGCTGTCTTCCGGCTCGATATTCCTTTTTTTCCCCTCGCGCTGATACTAAGAACCCTATATACAGTTATTGAAAAAAAAAAACAAAAAAACATTGAACTCTTAACCAATAAAGCATACCAAGAAACAATTGGTTTCCTTGTTCTTCTTCGCATTAAGCAGGGTTTCCTTTTCAAAGAAAGTTGAAGTCGATGAAGGGGAAGCAGGCGGAGACAATTTGGGCGCGTAGAGGCCAAGCTGAGCGCTGAAGGCGCGAGCAACTAAGGGGGTCTGGCGGCATGCCCCCCCGGGAAATTTTGAAAATTTCAGTGCTCTGACACGCAATCTGGTGCATTTTTATTAAGCTGGCTGAGTATTCCCTATTCTCGCTTTTGCGTGTGTTTTATTGAAATATTCCGTATTCCGTACATTTTTCAGGTAAATATTCAATATTTCTAAGATTTTCAAGTACGATATTCAATATTCAATATTCCCCTTCTACCCCCGATTCTCGATGCAGAGGTATTCAAAGGACCTCGCTTTTCAAGTCTTAAAATTCTCGATTCACAAACCCACTTCAAACCATTGTAACTTTTCAGTATACGCACTTCTCATCCCGCCACCCTTTCAATATGAAAAACGGCAAGCATTTGAGACCCTGTAACAGAGGCTATTCCACGGCACTCGCTCTCAAAATCCTGGCTGAAGTTCACTTCTCCGACAGAGCACAGTCTAAAACAAAGAAGGATAAAGAAATTTTATTGTTTGTTACCACTTACAACCCGGCCACACCGAATCTTAAGAAGATTCTTATGAAACACTGATATTTCATTCAACAGCAGCCTACACTTGCACAAATAATATCTTTAGCCAGTCACCGAATACACTATCACTCAAGGACGCTTATATTAGTACTCGCAAAACTTCCTTCAATCATGCCGCAGTCATAAAAGCATGTAAACAAAGAAGCACTTTCAAAAGGTTTGTTTGCAAACCAGAAGGAAATGTACGTATGACCTTTTTCTACTTGTGCACACGAGCCGCTGAACACGCGCAGCTTGCGATCACGCATTCCTGACCGTAACTCAACTGAGCTAACAAAACTAGCCTCTACTCATTTACTGACCGCTCCTTCGAATTCGTTTTCACTTCGAACCTTAACTTTCAGTTGATCATTCATAGCTAACGTAAAAGCTGAGTACTCGTAGACTTTATTTAAACACAAACTTCCTAGGTGGCGGCTAGTATGACGTCTACGTGGAAAGTTCTGCTTGTTGATCAGGGGATTAGGAGGGAAGTTTAACCTTTTGTGCAAGCAAAGTGGAAACAAAGAAAAACAAAATGGAAACAAAGCAATTGTGGGCAATAATTTAACTTAACTCTGATCATTCTGAATATTTTTAAGTGTCCCTATGATCAAATTCTCGATATCCAGTTTTTTAAAGTTTTTGCACACAAATGGTCTTTCCTAGAAATCTTGCGAAATTTTAATCTATTGCGAATGTTAGAACTCGGGGTTTTTGATATTTATTTCCGAGAATTTACAGCCGCAATTAATTTTCCTTATTCAAAGTCAAAATTAGTGTAGAAAATAGCTCGAATATAAGAGCTAAAGGTTTTGTTATTCTTTATGGGAATTGCAGCACTAATTTCTATTACTATCATAAATTTCAGCAATTACTTCTGTCAATGTCAGCAGTGAGAAGTTGTTGATTTATTAGCTGTTACTGTTCATGATGTCTAGACAAGTTAACCTACTGCTGTACTGATCATTTTTCTGTCCAGGATCCAGAGCTCTCATTTTTATGATATATTTAAGGAATGGACAATGTCTAGCGTGCGTCCATCCAATTCGGGATGCACGCAGATAGTTGGGAGAGTACGAAGGTAGCGTAAG
This sequence comes from Platygyra sinensis, assembly GCA_019787425.1. Lineage (NCBI taxonomy): Eukaryota > Metazoa > Cnidaria > Anthozoa > Scleractinia > Merulinidae > Platygyra > Platygyra sinensis. The sequence goes on from JAHPZR010023339.1 coordinate 3,511, forward strand.
AGATGCTCGAGGCGCAGCCGAGATCATCTCTAGCTACCTAAGTGCTCTCCCAACTATCCAAGTGCATCCCGAACTGGATGGACGCACGCTAGACATTGTCCATTGCTTTTATAACACAACAAGACATTTTTCACGATGAAAAGTCGCTTTTTCTGCACTGATCAAATTGCAAATTCTGCAGGACGTGCACGTGTTGTTTTCACTAGTAGCACTTTCGCTGCACTTGCACGTGCACGTGCATGTGCACGTGTTGTTTTCACTAGTAGCACTGTCGCTTTGTTGATCTTTCGACGCTTCCGATGTTTCTGCAACCATTTCAGACACTAAATCTTCTAAATCCTCAGTCATCGAGAAACCCTAACTCAAATGTTGGGTTATTACTAGCCATTAGTAATAGCTAAATTTAAGTTTTACTTGAAAAATGTTGTGAGAAAAAAAACTTTTGCTGGCAAGAAATTTCACCGACAATGGCGTCAGCCTGAACCATCTCTAACCATTCATTCCTTTTTCATAAAAAAATAGCTAATCAGAGCGCGCGCTAGTATATAGCTATGTTATGGTTTAGTAATATCAAGAAAAAAATACTAAGGTTGAGGCATTTTTACCAAGAAAAATCTTACAAGAAGATGACTAACCTGGCCACTTCCGGTTAAAGTCTCAACAAAGCGTGGTAAAAATCAGCTGTTTAATTTCGATTAATACCTTTCTTCTTCTTAGTTATGATTTTAGAGACTCCGAAGCTAGATGTAACCGAAAAGACTTGCCATTAATTAGCGAATTTTCATGTGTTTTTTTGGGACCGATCAGATTTTGGTCCGGCAACGATACGGTTATAAATTACGTGGAAGTAGTTTTGAAAATTTATACGGATAATGGAGCGGCTGTGATCAAGGATATATTGTATACCTGAAAACCTATCTCTTGCCAGTTAATAACAATCTATCATTGCATCTTTTTTGGTCTAAACTGCATTATCAAGTTTAAGGTTGAGGCTTTTTTACCAAGAAAAATCTTACAAGAAGATGACTAACCTGGCCACTTCCGGTTAAAGTTTCAACAAAGCGTGGCGGTAAAAATCAGCTGTTTAATTTCGATAATACCTTTCTTCTTCTAGGTTATGATTTTAGAGACTCTGAAGCTAGATGTAACCGAAAAGACTTGCAATTTATTGAAAAATTTTTATGTGTCTAAGAATAGGGCACTACAAAGATAGTTTTCTTTTTGTCTAAAATTAATTGTACGTTACTAAAAGAGAGATTGAAAAGTGGCCAAAATTGCACTGAAAATCAGTCTCTGGGGACCCCTGAGGGGCTGATATCCAGAACTCGGCTAAAAAAAAGTTCATTGAAGCTGAAACTTTGGCATATTTCATAAGTCCACATAACAAGATTGTGTACCAATTTTAAGCAAAATCGGCTCAACCTCATTTCCAAGTCTGCCCCGGTCTCTCAGGCAGAAGCTCTTCAGAATATTTATCTTTAAATATACTCAAAGGTATAGTTCCTTCGCCAGGTGCTATGCTGTAAATTTGTGCTCGCTCACTGTCTTCAAGAAACCCTGTAGAAGTTAACATAGTAAATATTTTTCTACAGTAGGATTGGAAAGTCTGAGGTTTTCAGCAGTAATGGAATTTTGTTTATACCACGGGTTAATAAAGAGCAAATGTACTCTGGACAGTAGCATGAAATTTTCTGATTTCATCAGTAATGGTTGCGCTAAATGCATTTTTCTCAGTCTGATAATGATGCTAGTTTGCTAGTCTCTCTTGTCTAATAATGTTTGCTGATTCTTTTTTAATTTTTTCCTTCGCATGTATATTGACGCTGATTGAACAGTCTCTTTTCTCTACATTCTGCTAGTTCATTTGCAATTTTTTGTCTTTGATACTGAGATTGGGTTGCCAGTTTCTTTGTTCTAGATTCAGAAGATTCATTTGCACGTTTTTTTTCCTTTTCCTTAAACAGATTCTTCACTTTCACTTGCCCTTTTCCTTTTGTCATATTCACATCTAGCAATCAATAGTTTTTCTTTTAATTTAGAGTTCAGTTAAATACTTTCGCTTCCTTTTAGTAGGTTCTGTTTGGTTTCTTTTATCACTGAAAGGCAAATGTTTAATTTTTTGGACTCTCGTGAACATTTTGCAAAAACAAGTCTATTATCTCTGACAAAGACACCTTTAATTTCAAAGGAACAACCCCTATTTATAAGCGGGATATTTGCAGATATGATACAAGGTTTTCAATTCCTTCAATGGTAAGCAAAGTGCATTTCCCAATTGACTGGTGCATCCTGTGCAAATCACTGGAACGAGCATCAAAAATGTTAAAGCTTCGTTCTGAATTCTTAATCACTGCAACTGTATTAATTCCAATGGTTATCAAATAACAATTGTAGCTAAGTAGAAAATTTGAAAACACTTCTGTCAGAGAATTTTGAAGAGACATGTATGGCCCATTATATGATTATTTGATGTCATGAACTTGTCAAACTTCCTGTTAATGTCTATTCTTATGTGTATAATTTATGGGAAATTGAGATGATGCATGGGACATCAGTTAAAAGCAAATAATCATTTATCTGAGCAGAACATCTTATAGAAATGTACATGTACAGATTATTTTTCAATGGTAAGAGTATTATTCAAAGTGGAAGTCAAAAAATTGATATCTTCTATGTGATGATAAATAACAGCAGTAAGTGATATTTAGGGACCTTAAGCACCGACGACGAATGTGACGACGACGACGAGTAAAACTGCTGTAGGACTGGGTCGAAGACGTCGTCCACGGTGTGCGAGTGCATGTAGACAGAGCCAAATCCTTGCAAAAGTTTTTTTTCTCACAACATTTTTCAAGTAAAACTTAAATTTAGCTATTACTAATGGCTAGTAATAACCCAACATTTGAGTTAGGGTTTCTCGATGACTGAGGATTTAGAAGATTTAGTGTCTGAAATGGTTGCAGAAACATCGGAAGCGTCGAAAGATCAACAAAGCGACAGTGCTACTAGTGAAAACAACACGTGCACATGCACGTGCACGTGCAAGTGCAGCGAAAGTGCTACTAGTGAAAACAACACGTGCACGTCCTGCAGAATTTGCAATTTGATCAGTGCAGAAAAAGCGACTTTTCATCGTGAAAAATGTCTTGTTGTGTTATAAAAGCAATGGACAATGTCTAGCGTGCGTCCATCCAGTTCGGGATGCACTTGGATAGTTGGGAGAGCACTTAGGTAGCTAGAGATGATCTCGGCTGCGCCTCGAGCATCTCTTACGCTACCTTCGTACTCTCCCAACTATCTGCGTGCATCCCGAATTGGATGGACGCACGCTAGACATTGTCCATTCCTTAAATATATTTTAAAAATTGTTTTCACTTTTTCAGATAGATCTTATTGCGATCTTTCATTTTAAAAATGTTCTGGGAAAAAATTGATTCTAAGCGGAATTATAAACAAAAGACGTTTCTTTGTATTAATGACCTGTAATTGTTAGCTGTCAACGGGTTCCCACGAAAAGTAAACTTGCATTAAAAGCATGCGTGACAGATTTCCGCCTATAAACGCTTGTTAAACGTTTGTGTCTGGAAGTCAAGGAGCTATTCTGAGTGTTCTCCGTTTGTAGATAGCATATGTTGTCGAAGAAACGGAAAAAATTTGTGTCCATTTGCAAGTCCGTTTCCAAAAATTTGGATCAGGACTAGACTGATGCGGTAGCTGGTTAGCGACAACTCGAGCAGGCGAAAGTTGTTTGCACTGGACGAGGATGACATAAGACATTCTCTAAGCATTACTTTCTTTCCGCTTTGCTTTTGGAAGAGGTAAACAGTAACATCTTGATTAGTGAACCTCGGTACTTTGGGAAATAGGACGCCATATTCGGAAAACCTTGCTTTTTATTTTAATGAATATACCTTCGTAAACTACAATTCTTAAGGTTTGGAAAATAGATACTTTACTGGGGTTTGCGTCAAACGTCCGACCGTAAAGCGGCCGGCGCCAACGAATGCTGGTCATTTGTGGTAAACTGATATCGTAAAATAATAACTTGTTTTGATTTGCAGTGAGATTCTGAATATCGGGTGGCTGATGGTTCCCAGTTTATTTGCGTTCTGTCAACTCAAGCATATAGCAATAATTCAACTTAACTTTGTTAATTCGGAATATCTTAAAACGCAATATCAGTAAGAGAATCTTTATTTGCTTCATTACCATAAGCGATACCTATTGAAACGATTAAACGTTCTCTGGCGGATGAAAAATTTAGAAGGTCCAGAAGGACCCACGCCTTCAACACTATGATTCGAGACGCGGAGTGTATGACAACTATGCAGCCCTCGACATCATAGTGTTGAAGGCGTGGGTCCTTCTGGACCTTCTAAATTTTTCATCCGCCAGAGAACGTTTAATCGTTTCAATAGGTATCGCTTATGGTAATGAAGCAAATAAAGATTCTCTTACTGATATTGCGTTTTAAGATATTCCGAATTAACAAAGTTAAGTTGAATTATTGCTATATGCTTGAGTTGACAGAACGCAAATAAACTGGGAACCATCAGCCACCCGATATTCAGAATCTCACTGCAAATCAAAACAAGTTATTATTTTACGATATCAGTTTACCACAAATGACCAGCATTCGTTGGCGCCGGCCGCTTTACGGTCGGACGTTTGACGCAAACCCCAGTAAAGTATCTATTTTCCAAACCTTAAGAATTGTAGTTTACGAAGGTATATTCATTAAAATAAAAAGCAAGGTTTTCCGAATATGGCGTCCTATTTCCCAAAGTACCGAGGTTCACTAATCAAGATGTTACTGTTTACCTCTTCCAAAAGCAAAGCGGAAAGAAAGTAATGCTTAGAGAATGTCTTATGTCATCCTCGTCCAGTGCAAACAACTTTCGCCTGCTCGAGTTGTCGCTAACCAGCTACCGCATCAGTCTAGTCCTGATCCAAATTTTTGGAAACGGACTTGCAAATGGACACAAATTTTTTCCGTTTCTTCGACAACATATGCTATCTACAAACGGAGAACACTCAGAATAGCTCCTTGACTTCCAGACACAAACGTTTAACAAGCGTTTATAGGCGGAAATCTGTCACGCATGCTTTTAATGCAAGTTTACTTTTCGTGGGAACCCGTTGACAGCTAACAATTACAGGTCATTAATACAAAGAAACGTCTTTTGTTTATAATTCCGCTTAGAATCAATTTTTTCCCAGAACATTTTTAAAATGAAAGATCGCAATAAGATCTATCTGAAAAAGTGAAAACAATTTTTAAAATATATTTAAGGAATGGACAATGTCTAGCGTGCGTCCATCCAATTCGGGATGCACGCAGATAGTTGGGAGAGTACGAAGGTAGCGTAAGAGATGCTCGAGGCGCAGCCGAGATCATCTCTAGCTACCTAAGTGCTCTCCCAACTATCCAAGTGCATCCCGAACTGGATGGACGCACGCTAGACATTGTCCATTGCTTTTATAACACAACAAGACATTTTTCACGATGAAAAGTCGCTTTTTCTGCACTGATCAAATTGCAAATTCTGCAGGACGTGCACGTGTTGTTTTCACTAGTAGCACTTTCGCTGCACTTGCACGTGCACGTGCATGTGCACGTGTTGTTTTCACTAGTAGCACTGTCGCTTTGTTGATCTTTCGACGCTTCCGATGTTTCTGCAACCATTTCAGACACTAAATCTTCTAAATCCTCAGTCATCGAGAAACCCTAACTCAAATGTTGGGTTATTACTAGCCATTAGTAATAGCTAAATTTAAGTTTTACTTGAAAAATGTTGTGAGAAAAAAAACTTTTGCAAGGATTTGGCTCTGTCTACATGCACTCGCACACCGTGGACGACGTCTTCGACCCAGTCCTACAGCAGTTTTACTCGTCGTCGTCGTCACATTCGTCGTCGGTGCTTAAGGTCCCTAAATATCACTTACTGCTGTTATTTATCATCACATAGAAGATATCAATTTTTTGACTTCCACTTTGAATAATACTCTTACCATTGAAAAATAATCTGTACATGTACATTTCTATAAGATGTTCTGCTCAGATAAATGATTATTTGCTTTTAACTGATGTCCCATGCATCATCTCAATTTCCCATAAATTATACACATAAGAATAGACATTAACAGGAAGTTTGACAAGTTCATGACATCAAATAATCATATAATGGGCCATACATGTCTCTTCAAAATTCTCTGACAGAAGTGTTTTCAAATTTTCTACTTAGCTACAATTGTTATTTGATAACCATTGGAATTAATACAGTTGCAGTGATTAAGAATTCAGAACGAAGCTTTAACATTTTTGATGCTCGTTCCAGTGATTTGCACAGGATGCACCAGTCAATTGGGAAATGCACTTTGCTTACCATTGAAGGAATTGAAAACCTTGTATCATATCTGCAAATATCCCGCTTATAAATAGGGGTTGTTCCTTTGAAATTAAAGGTGTCTTTGTCAGAGATAATAGACTTGTTTTTGCAAAATGTTCACGAGAGTCCAAAAAATTAAACATTTGCCTTTCAGTGATAAAAGAAACCAAACAGAACCTACTAAAAGGAAGCGAAAGTATTTAACTGAACTCTAAATTAAAAGAAAAACTATTGATTGCTAGATGTGAATATGACAAAAGGAAAAGGGCAAGTGAAAGTGAAGAATCTGTTTAAGGAAAAGGAAAAAAAACGTGCAAATGAATCTTCTGAATCTAGAACAAAGAAACTGGCAACCCAATCTCAGTATCAAAGACAAAAAATTGCAAATGAACTAGCAGAATGTAGAGAAAAGAGACTGTTCAATCAGCGTCAATATACATGCGAAGGAAAAAATTAAAAAAGAATCAGCAAACATTATTAGACAAGAGAGACTAGCAAACTAGCATCATTATCAGACTGAGAAAAATGCATTTAGCGCAACCATTACTGATGAAATCAGAAAATTTCATGCTACTGTCCAGAGTACATTTGCTCTTTATTAACCCGTGGTATAAACAAAATTCCATTACTGCTGAAAACCTCAGACTTTCCAATCCTACTGTAGAAAAATATTTACTATGTTAACTTCTACAGGGTTTCTTGAAGACAGTGAGCGAGCACAAATTTACAGCATAGCACCTGGCGAAGGAACTATACCTTTGAGTATATTTAAAGATAAATATTCTGAAGAGCTTCTGCCTGAGAGACCGGGGCAGACTTGGAAATGAGGTTGAGCCGATTTTGCTTAAAATTGGTACACAATCTTGTTATGTGGACTTATGAAATATGCCAAAGTTTCAGCTTCAATGAACTTTTTTTTAGCCGAGTTCTGGATATCAGCCCCTCAGGGGTCCCCAGAGACTGATTTTCAGTGCAATTTTGGCCACTTTTCAATCTCTCTTTTAGTAACGTACAATTAATTTTAGACAAAAAGAAAACTATCTTTGTAGTGCCCTATTCTTAGACACATAAAAATTTTTCAATAAATTGCAAGTCTTTTCGGTTACATCTAGCTTCAGAGTCTCTAAAATCATAACCTAGAAGAAGAAAGGTATTATCGAAATTAAACAGCTGATTTTTACCGCCACGCTTTGTTGAAACTTTAACCGGAAGTGGCCAGGTTAGTCATCTTCTTGTAAGATTTTTCTTGGTAAAAAAGCCTCAACCTTAAACTTGATAATGCAGTTTAGACCAAAAAAGATGCAATGATAGATTGTTATTAACTGGCAAGAGATAGGTTTTCAGGTATACAATATATCCTTGATCACAGCCGCTCCATTATCCGTATAAATTTTCAAAACTACTTCCACGTAATTTATAACCGTATCGTTGCCGGACCAAAATCTGATCGGTCCCAAAAAAACACATGAAAATTCGCTAATTAATGGCAAGTCTTTTCGGTTACATCTAGCTTCGGAGTCTCTAAAATCATAACTAAGAAGAAGAAAGGTATTAATCGAAATTAAACAGCTGATTTTTACCACGCTTTGTTGAGACTTTAACCGGAAGTGGCCAGGTTAGTCATCTTCTTGTAAGATTTTTCTTGGTAAAAATGCCTCAACCTTAGTATTTTTTTCTTGATATTACTAAACCATAACATAGCTATATACTAGCGCGCGCTCTGATTAGCTATTTTTTTATGAAAAAGGAATGAATGGTTAGAGATGGTTCAGGCTGACGCCATTGTCGGTGAAATTTCTTGCCAGCAAAAGTTTTTTTTCTCACAACATTTTTCAAGTAAAACTTAAATTTAGCTATTACTAATGGCTAGTAATAACCCAACATTTGAGTTAGGGTTTCTCGATGACTGAGGATTTAGAAGATTTAGTGTCTGAAATGGTTGCAGAAACATCGGAAGCGTCGAAAGATCAACAAAGCGACAGTGCTACTAGTGAAAACAACACGTGCACATGCACGTGCACGTGCAAGTGCAGCGAAAGTGCTACTAGTGAAAACAACACGTGCACGTCCTGCAGAATTTGCAATTTGATCAGTGCAGAAAAAGCGACTTTTCATCGTGAAAAATGTCTTGTTGTGTTATAAAAGCAATGGACAATGTCTAGCGTGCGTCCATCCAGTTCGGGATGCACTTGGATAGTTGGGAGAGCACTTAGGTAGCTAGAGATGATCTCGGCTGCGCCTCGAGCATCTCTTACGCTACCTTCGTACTCTCCCAACTATCTGCGTGCATCCCGAATTGGATGGACGCACGCTAGACATTGTCCATTCCTTAAATATATCATAAAAATGAGAGCTCTGGATCCTGGACAGAAAAATGATCAGTACAGCAGTAGGTTAACTTGTCTAGACATCATGAACAGTAACAGCTAATAAATCAACAACTTCTCACTGCTGACATTGACAGAAGTAATTGCTGAAATTTATGATAGTAATAGAAATTAGTGCTGCAATTCCCATAAAGAATAACAAAACCTTTAGCTCTTATATTCGAGCTATTTTCTACACTAATTTTGACTTTGAATAAGGAAAATTAATTGCGGCTGTAAATTCTCGGAAATAAATATCAAAAACCCCGAGTTCTAACATTCGCAATAGATTAAAATTTCGCAAGATTTCTAGGAAAGACCATTTGTGTGCAAAAACTTTAAAAAACTGGATATCGAGAATTTGATCATAGGGACACTTAAAAATATTCAGAATGATCAGAGTTAAGTTAAATTATTGCCCACAATTGCTTTGTTTCCATTTTGTTTTTCTTTGTTTCCACTTTGCTTGCACAAAAGGTTAAACTTCCCTCCTAATCCCCTGATCAACAAGCAGAACTTTCCACGTAGACGTCATACTAGCCGCCACCTAGGAAGTTTGTGTTTAAATAAAGTCTACGAGTACTCAGCTTTTACGTTAGCTATGAATGATCAACTGAAAGTTAAGGTTCGAAGTGAAAACGAATTCGAAGGAGCGGTCAGTAAATGAGTAGAGGCTAGTTTTGTTAGCTCAGTTGAGTTACGGTCAGGAATGCGTGATCGCAAGCTGCGCGTGTTCAGCGGCTCGTGTGCACAAGTAGAAAAAGGTCATACGTACATTTCCTTCTGGTTTGCAAACAAACCTTTTGAAAGTGCTTCTTTGTTTACATGCTTTTATGACTGCGGCATGATTGAAGGAAGTTTTGCGAGTACTAATATAAGCGTCCTTGAGTGATAGTGTATTCGGTGACTGGCTAAAGATATTATTTGTGCAAGTGTAGGCTGCTGTTGAATGAAATATCAGTGTTTCATAAGAATCTTCTTAAGATTCGGTGTGGCCGGGTTGTAAGTGGTAACAAACAATAAAATTTCTTTATCCTTCTTTGTTTTAGACTGTGCTCTGTCGGAGAAGTGAACTTCAGCCAGGATTTTGAGAGCGAGTGCCGTGGAATAGCCTCTGTTACAGGGTCTCAAATGCTTGCCGTTTTTCATATTGAAAGGGTGGCGGGATGAGAAGTGCGTATACTGAAAAGTTACAATGGTTTGAAGTGGGTTTGTGAATCGAGAATTTTAAGACTTGAAAAGCGAGGTCCTTTGAATACCTCTGCATCGAGAATCGGGGGTAGAAGGGGAATATTGAATATTGAATATCGTACTTGAAAATCTTAGAAATATTGAATATTTACCTGAAAAATGTACGGAATACGGAATATTTCAATAAAACACACGCAAAAGCGAGAATAGGGAATACTCAGCCAGCTTAATAAAAATGCACCAGATTGCGTGTCAGAGCACTGAAATTTTCAAAATTTCCCGGGGGGGCATGCCGCCAGACCCCCTTAGTTGCTCGCGCCTTCAGCGCTCAGCTTGGCCTCTACGCGCCCAAATTGTCTCCGCCTGCTTCCCCTTCATCGACTTCAACTTTCTTTGAAAAGGAAACCCTGCTTAATGCGAAGAAGAACAAGGAAACCAATTGTTTCTTGGTATGCTTTATTGGTTAAGAGTTCAATGTTTTTTTTGTTTTTTTTTTTCAATAACTGTATATAGGGTTCTTAGTATCAGCGCGAGGGGAAAAAAAGGAATATCGAGCCGGAAAGACAGCCTGTTCGGATGACATTTCACAAGTGAACTTGATCGTGAGGAGGAACGAGTTAGCCCCTGAGGTTAACTCAAAAATGGAAACTTCCCCCATTGAAATATTCCACAAAGGGAATATGTCATCGATAAACCTCTCATAAACGAAAAGGTTTAAGTGGGCGAGCCGCTAGCGGTCCGCCATGATGATGATGACGTCAATGAAAATATCAATGTTTTTGCCGAAACCTTTCAGCAAATTACAGATAAACACGCTCCAGTTTGACAGTTTTCAACTAAAATGCGAAAACAATTCAGGAAGCCTTGGATAACGAGCGCTATTCTCAAGAGACAAAAGCTTTTCGCGACTCACTTTGTAAGTGACGACCGAGACAAAGTCAAAAACTACGGCAAGAAATACAATAACAAACTGAACAACGTAAAAGAAGCCCCCAATACAAACTACTTCAAAACTCAATTTGAAATGTATAGTGATAAATTGAAGGCAACGGGGAAGTTGATAGTCTCGTTATTGGAACTATAGTTCTGTGAGATCTCTCCTGCCAAATTGTCCTTGGCGAAGTTTGTAAATAAATAAATAAAATAAATAGATCATAAATAGAAAGAAAGCCCGGCACGGTACGTTCACTCAGAAACACATATATTAAACGAAAATGTTACAATGATAAGACAAGTATTTGTCATCAGTTAAACAGCTACTTTATAAATGTTGGGCAAGACTTAGCGGCAAAGCTCCCAAATTACAATATAAGTCCTACTTGCTTCATTCGTAGGCGATTCCAGAACAGTTTTATGTTCCGCGGTATTTACAATCACGAAGTTCAGGATGCGTTGATTGTGTAAAACTAAATAAGTATTTTATAGGCACACCCCCAAGTGCATTAAATTAGCATGCAATTTTAAAAGTGAACATCTAAGTAGACTCTTCAACTTATCGCTCTCGCAAGGAATTATGCCAAACCTTCTCAAAATATCAAAGATCACACCGTTTGATAAAGGTGGAAAAATAACTGATCCAACGAACTTTCGTCCTATCTCAACACTGTCAGCCTTTACACAAATATTTGAAAAACTGGTTTACAAACAACTTATTGCCTATTTTTAGAAACTCGACATTCTTTTTGAATATCAATTTGGATTTCGCAAGGGAAAGTCTATCGCTCAAGCCATAACTGAAATCGCCGATACTTTAAGAAAAAGCAAATGACAATAATTTGTATACATGTGGCATTTTCTTAGATTTCTCGAAAGCTTTCGACACGGTTAACCATAGTATCTTTCTAC
>JAHPZR010023342.1:0-17500 GCA_019787425.1 Platygyra sinensis
TCCGTGTAAGTAGTTTGGTCAAAATTGTAAAATTGTTAGGTTTCTTTTGTCTCTCAATTCCCAAAAGAGACTTGCATACAAAGAAAACATTGAACACCAAATCTAGAAGCTTGTCCTGAAAGCCAGTACTCGTCTCAGACCTCGCGCTTCTCGATTGCAACAAAACATGCGAGAGGGAACTCTCTGAGAACTTTCTGGTGGAACTTGATATTTGATAGACTTGATTGAGTTTTCATTTAAAACGAAAACTCATTGTTTCGTAGCATTGACAAGTCGGTCATCTAATGGTGGAAATAGCTACAGCCGCGATTCATAGCAGCCGAGATATATCAGAGGCGGATCCAGGGGAGGGGTTGAGGGGGTTGCAACCCCCCCCCCCCCCCCTTTGAGATTTTTTTTTTGTTATTTTGCTTGATTCTTCGTAAAATAATAATAGAATAAAATTGTTTTTACGAAGTTATTTCACTTTTACCATTCGACTGCTTGTCAAGTTATGAAAAGATAATGTACATTTCGCAAAGGTCGTATCAGGTTCAGGTATAACAAACGACATGAACAGGTGACATTCATTGATAGTGTACAACCCCCCCTTTCAGAAAGTCCTGGATCCCCCCCTATATATATGTAGTTTCCCTGAGTTTCCTTTCCAAAATGAAACCCTTCGTTCAGTAAGACGCTGATATTAATTCTTATATATAACTTGTCAAGTTCATTAACAAACTCTTTGATATTGCACAGTAACTGAACAAAAACGAGAACGGAGAACACTGCCAAAGAAACGTCGAAACCTGATGTAAAGTGTCTGAAGGAGTCAATCAACTGTATAAATTTCGATTCAGGTTTTTGTAACTGCAGTATTTTTCTGCATTTTATTGGCTCGGCGAGCAAGAAAATAAACCCTTAAAATGAGTCATGTCTGGTATTTAAATCAACCTCGGCTGATCCGTTGTTTAGATAATTTTCATTAATAAGATGATAATTAGCTTCTTGCTATTCCTTTTGCCTTGAGGGCAGCACAAACAAGTGCTAAGGTCACTTCTGTATCTGCTATCTGCCATGTCTCACGTGTGCATTGCGTGAGCGAACTGAGCGGGTCATACGGTGTATTTTGAACACATGGTACTAATATTTTAGGTTGACAGTGTTTTTTCCATTTTTATCGCTTAAGATATGCTTTCAAAAGACTGTTCGAATGGAAGACAAGACTGTTAAAAATTCAGCCTCGAAATATTGCACAATTAGCATAAATTGTCTTTGTGACATGATCTTTGAATATTTACTCTGTCAGTGACCTGGAACAAGTGAGCCGAGTAGTTTCTAGAAAGCAAAGCGGCAGTCAATGGAGGTTGTTCCCCTTTCACAGACATCTCAAAGAACTGTTTACTACCATGAGCAAACGGCGGACCAAAGTGAAAACGCACAAAGAGGCTAATTGCAAACTTGAAAGAGGAATTTGCGAAGCTAATGGATTTCGGGTTAACGAAAATGATTGCATGAATAATAACCTCAAGAAGGCAACAACCACCCGCAAGTCACGGAAAGAGAAAGATCCGAACGTGCTCGTAAACTTTGATCAAGTGCCTTCGTTTTTCCGTGAACCTTTTATTATTTCGAGCTATCGCAAGTGTGACTCCTCGGCCTGGTATTGTTTTAGGAGTCTGTTTCAATCTACTAACGAAACCATTAACATTTGGAGTCATATCTTGGCGTTTGTAGTGTTTGTGTTTCGTTTCATATCAGTGTTCTCGAAGCACGACCCTTGGCAAGACTCACACGTGTATCCGCTGTTCTGCTTCGCTTTCGGGATTTGCATTATGTTGGTCATGAGTGTGGGCGCGCATCTGTTCAACTGTATGTCGGTAAAAGCGCGTCACATTTGCTTCTTCTTCGACTACGCTGCCATAAGCGTGTACACCTTTACTGCGGGTCAAGTATTTTATTTCTATTCTAGACCGGCGAACAGTGACATCTCTATTTTCAACACCCCTCATGTGTTCCTGGGAATTTCAGCCGCCATTTCTTTCGCGTCGACTTTTGCATGTTGCTACTCATTTTCTAAGAAAAACCGCTTTGACGCAGTGGTGAAAGCAGGGACTTACACCAGCTCTTGGTTGTTCAACACGTCCCCTTACCTGACAATGCTGTTGCTATGTGACAAGGCATCAACGTGCAGCAGCCATGCGTCCGTGCATTATTTCGCGCGCCACTGTCTGTTCTACGCCGGGGGTACGCTCGCGTACGTCTGCCGCATCCCAGAGCGCCTGATGATTGGCGTCTTTGACATCTTGGGTCATAGCCACCACTTCCTTCACATTCTGTGCGCCATCGGAGCAGCAGATGAGTTCTCGGCCGTTGAACTGGACATGATACAGAGAAGAGCAGTCATGGAACCTCTCTCAGGCGCGACATTCGCAAACAGCATTTTGCTAACGGCACTGGTTGTTTTAGGGAATATTGCGGTGGTATTGTGGTGTGCAAAGCGGTTGAATCTGCGAGAAAAGTAACTATGTCTTGAGCTCTGAGTTATGGCTAATTTTGGAGAGGATATCGATTAGTATTGGCAAACGCACTCTGAACGCGAACCGGACCGTTATGTACAGAAACAAACTCCATCTTTAAAATGAAGATGCAGAGGTTTCCAGTTTTTGCATTTCAACATTCCTTATTAGTCAACTTCTTAATTTTGTTTTCGAAAATTTTCCCCTGTTTTCTCACAACCGTGCACATGCCAATTTTCGCGATAGCTCCTCGTTTCTTGTTAAGAAGAAAAACCCTATATATCTTACAAAGAGACCATTTCGCGGAGCATTTTAAAATGAATTTATATAATAAGGCTTTTTTGGTTCTTACTTATGGGGGACAGAAGCATAGATTCATTTAAACTTTTTCAGTGTTTCTTTGTCCTGCGTCTGTTCAGTAACTGATCACAGAAGACGTCAAAATGTAGCAGGAACATCAGTGACGCACTCGACTATCGCCCATGTGTCACGTTTTTGTCGTGACCACATTTTGACGTCATCTGTGATCTATAACTGAACAGACGCAGGGCAGCACGCGGCCTCCTTAAAATATGTATAACGCATTAAATTAATGCTTTCCGTCCACAAAACGCCGGAGAAAATCAACTTCAAAATGCAAAAATCTCCGGTCATTTAGGAGTTTAGTCTCCTTCGCAGCCGTTTTTAGGGTCGTCACGCAACGCTTCTCCCCCACTAACGCCCGTTATCAGATGCTTATGCTTTTTTCGCTGCCCCCAAACTCCGAATAAGGTGCACGCCCGTATTCCTATGCTTAAATCTGTCTGCTATTTACAGGTAGAAGAAGGTATTGCATCCTCTCCCCTAAACTTCCGCCACTGCTGTGTTCTCCAAGGGCAAGACCCTTGAACCTTACGAAATTTGATCTATTTCTTTTTTGAGCCGTTCTAGTACACGTCTCAATTTTTCTCCATTTTTTGTCAACCAATCATGTCACATATATTTCTTTTAGTATCATAATTTTGTAACCGTTTCATTCATATTTACTTAGCTTCAGTGTAGCCCCTGAACAGATTTCTCTACGTCACGGTGAAATTCGATTGGAAGTTCAGAGTACTTCAGGACGATATTTCAAAACTGTTTTCAGGATCGATAGAGTAAATGTAGACTTGACCTTAAAGTCCGTTCTTAAATGAAAAACTCAATTTTCGAAAAATTCGACTTCCAAGGGAAAGGAAAATAGGTTTGAAAAATCGGACAATTCGAGAAATCGGATGTAAAATTACAGTGTTAGACTGAGGAGAGGGAAATCACTTTCGGTTCTAGTAATCGGGAGGTTAGAAAAAAAATGACGGTTCAAGAAATCGGGATTCCACTCTAGTTATTTTGAAACGCCGCATATTCTACGACCTCGATCGAAAGCTTGGTAAAATCAGAAACCTATAAAAGAAACAGTGAATTCTTCCTCGTACGAAAAGTTCAAGATAATGTACCAGTCAAATCGAAGCTTGAACATCCCCCCCCCCCCGGGCGTACCCCGGGCATTTGACGCCTCTTCCTGCCCGGGAGGGAGGGCATTTGATCACCATTCATAGGGGGTGGGGAATTTGATCGCTAGCCTCCATTTCATGTTACGAGTCGGGCTGATTCCACGGGTATCCAGTCGTTTTCGTACCCATGGACGTTTCGTACCCAGGCTCAGGCGTTTCGCACCCACTTTCGGTCAGTTCGTACCCAACCCTCTGGTCGATTCGAACCCAACAAATTGTCACATAAAGTTTTTGAATTTTTTGAGTGAGAAACTTGTTAAAACGATTAAGATGCAGCTCTCGCATGCGCAAGGTATATGTGTGATCTTATTTGTTATATTATATTGTTGAACTTAACAATAAAAGTGTCAGTGGCCCGCGATTTTCTTGACAATAGCAGCTAATTATTATCGAGCCCAAGATAAGTGTGAGTTTTTCTCTTTTATTTCAAAAGTATTAAATTAGAATATTGCAACAATGACAGTAAACAAAATTAGCGTTAACTAACGAAATGGTCAGAATTTCGATCCTTTTGGTTTATGGGTCCACCGATAAAACGTCTTTGAATGTTTTGCTTGCGAAACTTCTTAAAACGATTAAGATGCAAATAAAGATATTTTTAATATACCTGTGAGAAAATCGCAATTCACAGTCGAAATATTGGGATTCTAAGTAAAGTTACTTGGAGTTTTAGTTTATGCTTGTGTTAGTGGCCCGCAAAACTTAACTGTCATTTACTTTTCTATTGTTTATACCTGCGAGTTTCTTGACTACCGTGAAGTGCAGAGGCGGCTCTTGGCACTCTGGGAGGCCTTCAACAAGAAGGAGAAGTCAGTGAAGTAGCTGAGGGGAGGGGCGGCTGTACACAGGCTACTGCTCAAAGGATGTGCAGATATCAACAGGCCAGTGATGCACTGAACTGAACTAGACATTAGTTACATCTACTACGAGGATTTTATTATTACTAAGCAGAATAAGTACGTTTAGTCGTAGGTGCTCCGTGATAATGGGAAAAATATATCAGGATCGTAGGTCACTATTTTTCAAGAGTATTAACTAAAAGATAACTTTTCAATGTTCGTTTGATTAGAAATTACCTTAAATGTTTGTTTGTCTTAAAACATTTTGTGTCAGAATTTGTTGGGTACGAATCGACCAGAGGGTTGAGTACGAACCAACCGAAAGTGGGTACGAAACGTTCATGGGTACGAAACGACTGGTAAGCGATTCCACGTGGGTCGATAATCGTGGCGGAGACAGTGGAGACAAACTTTGATGAATTCAAAGGAAAAGATTTCGTATTCGTAGCGGATTGGTTGAAAACCAAAGGCCTACACAAGCTGTGTCCCGTATTTGAAGGTGTTTAAGAACGATTTATATCTATAATATATAAATATGTGTTGTCTGATAAACCATGTTAACATGCACAGCTTCCGAAGCGTAATAGAAGCTACTGAAAAGTTAAAACGGTAATCTGGTTATTTTCCCGGGGTGGGGCATTTGAACAGCTTTTTGGCATGGTGAGGGGGGATCTGAACAGAAATTTTCCAAAAATTGAAATGCCTGGGGGCTGCCCGGGGGATGTTCAAGCTTCGATTTGACTGGTACATAATTTTAAAGCGGCCCGGCTGCTTTGAGGTGCCCGAATCATCAGCGCTAGCGATTTGCACGTACGCAAAATTTCAAAAAATTCTGAAACTGCTGATGCCGTCCCCCGGTACGCCTAATAGGCATGAGAGTGATTAAAGACGAACTTAAGTTAACGTTTCCTGTTGAAAGTCGGTCACGTTTGACGATGAAGGGTTTTGCGTCCTTTTGCGACCGACGACTTATCTGCTTATGCCCCGACCACACTTGTAATGAAAACGAAGCAAAATATTTTCAACCACACGAACGTTTTCGATTTGTATTCACCTGTCCACATTCGAAGACACATGTTTTTGATAAGTTTTCGGGTTCATCCTCGGCCCGGGGAGGGTACTCCCTTATATGGGCTATATAGGTATGTGCGGCCCCAAAGGGTATGGTTTTTCAGCCGTTTTGGTCATAAATAGGGTATCGATTTTAGCTGGTTTTGGCCATTTTGTTCATAAATGGGGTATGGTTTTTGTACTCTAGCCTTGATATGGGTTATTCTAAGCCGAGAAGCCACTTTTTCATCATTATCGAAGCGAAAATCAACTCGAAAGCTTTTCACAAATTATGTTTACGGTAATTAACATTGATATGGACTAAGGAACTAATTGTAACGCAGGTCTAAAACAGGATTTTGATGTAAGGGTCGGGTCATAAATAGGATTCCGAATTTTTGGTCAGGTCATAAATAGGGTAAGGGTTTTGGGAAGCGGGCCGCACATCCCCACCCAATTTTTCTGGGAGTACCCCCCCCCCCCCCCCGGGATCCTCGGTGTAAAGAACCTGTCAGTAACACTCACTAGTGACGTATAAAACAAATTGAGAACAAAGAAGTCAACATGATAGACCCTAACCCTAACAATAGCTACAAAACAAAGAAAAACTTCACAGGTTTTTACACCGAGGTAAAGTATGTTTTTCCCACGAAACTGACACGTAATTGTCTTCAGGGATAACATGGTGTAAATTCTTAAAATGTTTGGCTTTTCTGACACGTGCTGGAAACCACGTGCGATTTTTTGCGCTCTTTGAAATATTGCTAGCGCACCTACTAGATTGCTATGGGTTATGACTATCAAATAGATACCCTGATCAGTTGGCAAACATTGTTTTCAAGCGCGTAGTGATACGGCGAAACAACGCTTTTCGACTTCAACCTCACGTGAGCGACCGCGCTTTTCGGATCAGCGGCTACTACCATTAGAGTTCCTTCAGCAACGCGATATCTCATACAACTCAAAACTTTCGAAATGTTGTCACGATTTTATCTGAAGTGGTGTGTGTTTTGGCTTATTTAGCCGCGTTTCCTCCTGTGCGAAGCAAGATGATGGAAGAAGAGGATTCATATGGGTTCGAGCAGACCCTGGTAAGTTATACTCTTTTTTCAAAGTGTTCTGTTATGTCTCACTTTGCGAACAACCACAAACATGAGCAAATAAAAATGACCACTCGCACTCGACGTGAATAGCACTTTCGTTTCGATTTCACATTGAAAGTTTTTCATTACTACCATGTCGGAGAGAATCTAGCTGTAGTCTTTAAACCTCATATATTCGCATATATTCGAACACTTAAGTTTGAATTGAATAAGGATGTTTTCATGTTGGATACGATGTCATTAACAACGCGCATTTAATATTTGCTATTCGTGTCAGCAAGATATTCCTTCAACAAACCAATAAGCTTAAGCTTTCTTTTTCGGTAGAGGTTAATTTGAGCTTAACGTAAGTCCTACTAAATCCCTCTACCCACATACTGCATTTGTGAACAGTAAATACCTTTCACGCTTCGCTCAAAGTTTACACAATTTAATCTCAAAACATGTCTGTATTTCTAAATGGTTATCGTCGTATATCAACACGAATGATACTGTCAAGATTCTTCCCGATTTATTAAACAGAAATGTAGAGAACGCCGGAGGAAGTTTTAATTAAACTATTTCAAAAGACAATGAATATAAAGATCGATGTACCAAACTTTTGATCGCATTTTCTGTACGTAAACTTATGTTTAATTTGCTCGTTATATGATAAACTATTTTCCAGATGTTGGTTTGGAATATTCATAGCCAGCTGTCTGGCAGCTCATACAATTTGACTGCTGTAGACAAAAATTGTATTCACATTCAGTGGTCAATTGATCTGTTTTGTGATCGAGTATTTTGTATACATTATGTACAAATGTTAATACTGTAGCATTTCATTAATATTGTTAAAAAATTTGCAACAATATTGATAAGCTTAACTAAGAAATTAAAAGTGTTATAGATTATTATGGGATCAACCAGTGAAAATTAAGACTATCCTACTGTGTTTCACTTTTTTCACAAAAAATATGATTTAGCTACTGTAGCAATCATCATTGCCCAAGTCAAGTCAAGTCAAGTCAAGTCAGAATAATTATAATTAATACAAATTAGTACTTTAAAATATCAAAATCGAGGGATTGGGAAGGGAAAGAAAATGTCAGATGTAGGTTCGTTTGGAGAGTTTGGGACACCTAAATAGTTAGTGGAACTAACCAAGTAGGTGACCCAAAACAAGATTTATGAATATGCCCTCAAATGATTTTGCCCTAAAATATGTTTCCAGTATTGAATTTCAGTCACCTAAGAGCACTATATAGGTCAGCCCATTTTAAGCATATATTTCTTCAAACAAACATTTTTAATGAGTAAATTTGACAGATTGCCAAAAAACTTCTCCCTTTGAAGAGTGTGTCATGCACTCTCAGTCTTTGCCAAATGATCGTCATTGTGTATGATCAAAGTTATTTATTATTTATTTATTTAGTCTTTGATTAAGTCCATGAAAAACATTAAGAATTTGATTTCTAAAAAAACATGCACTCATTGGTCAATAGTAGTGCTTACATAAGAGTATGTAAACACAATTGTGACAAGACATATTTTAAAAAATGTTGAAGAAGACTTTTTCTGTGTTTACATAGTTTCATCTAAACACTGAGAGGAGGGGAGGGGGTGTGAATATTCTCAAAAGTTATGGAATTCCTCTTGGGCTTCCATAACTGTCTTAAATTTTACAACACCCAAGTGTTTAGACAGGGCTATGTAAACAGGGACAAAGTCCGACCTTCCTCTGTTGCTTATAGTAAGCAATTTTTTTACTTGACTGTATGTTTAGATGTATGGTCGTTTTACCACCACACAACTTCAGAAGTATGCTAAAGAACAAGGTGCAAGGTTACGAAGGGAGGAGAAACAGAGGAGAGAGGAACAAGAACAGATAGAGGATGAATTTAGAACTTATGATCGTTCATGGCTAGGTCCAGTTAAAAGTAAGTACATTTGCAACCAGAAATCTTGGGTGGCCACAACTTGACCAACTATATCATGCATGAGAGACTGTGTTAATTTATTAATTACATTTCCAAGTACCAGATGAAGTTCATAATATATGATGTTAAAAAATGTATTTTTTTTAATTAGCACATTTGGGTTGGATGGAAGTAGATGATTCTGAAATGCTGGTTTCAGGGGCACTTGAAGTTCATTTGTTTGGTTATTACACCATTATAGTATTTGTTTCTGATGATTCTGTGTGAGTGGATGTGGGCATAAACAAAGTGTTCTTCCTTCAAGAAGAGCTTCCCTTTATATCTTGGAGAAGGTATTGGCCTTGCAAATCATGTTGAAACACTACCTGACACCACATAAGCTTGTCATTTATTAAACAATTTTTTTAAAAGATATCCTAACCTGAAATGCAGCAAAAACTTCAGTTGCGGGCCTGGGGCAATCGTGTTCACTCCTTTCCTTGGTCTCACAGTGAATTGCGTTGATCCACTATTTTCCCTTAGAGGTGAATGCTGGAACATTTTTATCCCTTCTCATGGGGTCCAGAAACACAGCTACTTGAAGGCAGAATGAAGTAAAGCAGACCAGAACGACAACGAATTAAGACTTTTCCAGGGAAGCATTGTCAAATCAAAACTTCAAAGCCTGACCAGCCTTGCTTTCATGCAGTTTGTCCCAGGCGCCAACCAAGTGGCTGTCAAATTTGCATTCAGTGCATGCATAAGAAGTAAATAAATCACTTAGTATATGAAATTGAAAATCGAGTGAGATCAAACCTTAATTATTGTACCATTACCACATTCATGCACAGTATTTTAGATCCTTGATTAAACACCCACCTTTGATTTATATGTAAAAACACTATTTCTTATTTATTGTTAGTAAATGTGCTGCTGGAAATGTGGCATTGTAAATAAAATAAAGACCCACTGCCATTACTTGAAAAAGTATTAAAGAATGTGTTGTTCCAGGAAATATCCATACCCAGGGCTGGAAATTACAGTGTACGAGTCACTGGTCATCATTGTGACCAAAAATTGAGTGTCGGTGACTGGATATTAAGAACTGGTTACCAGTGGGTAGCTCATATTTTCTTCCATAAACCTTTGTCCTCAATCGACAGTGGTAAATCAACCTTGTAGATGAAAGATATGACTTATGCAAATAGACACAACAAAAGAAACCCACGATTCTTCAACCACCCTCTGGATTGCCATGTTTGATTCAGCAGCTTCTTTAGTAAGAAGTATTGCAGGTACATTAAAAAAAATGCATGCACAGAGCTTGGTACTACTACCAACAATGTGGCAGAATAGGGGACTATAATTCTAATATGTCTGTCAACTGCACAAAGCCTTGGCTGGTGCTGAAAATTGCATAGACATGAAACTAGATGAGAAAGAAAAGAAAACATGGATAACAGAACAGAAGCTGCTTTTACATTGATTGTTATTTATGTGTTATTCCTTCAGAAATTTACTGTCATATTAAGCTTCTTTATTCCTTCTTCTTTTTGTCTTTTTTTTATTGTAATGATAAGATTAGCGCCTGAAGCCAAGCTGTCTGTGATGCTATGTTGACTTTGTTATGTGACTTATTTTTTTTTTCTATAAACGGATACTGTTTTTTTTTCATGACTTAGAAGTTAGTTCAGTCTGGGAAATTTAGCTAATTAAAATTGATCAATTGGCAAGTTGCTCCATTGCTGGTCCCATGTTTTCTAAGAATTGGAGTGTGCACTTTACCAAGTGATCCCTTTCTGTCACTGTAGACAATTTAGTATTACTGTTTTTTTGTGTGTGTGTGTTTAATTTTTCTGTTTGACATGTACCTGTAACAAATTCATTTCCAATTGATAATTTCCAACTCCCCTTTCCTCCCAAAATTTTAAATATTTACAGTATTAGTTGATTGCATAAAGCATTTGTTGATTTCAGGTAGAAATTGTTGGTAGAGAATTACATGTATTGAATAGTTACATTAATGTCAATGTAATCGAGTTCAGTTGTAACATTGTAATCATCTCGTAAATTATGTGGCAATGGGAAGTATGTAACTTTTACCCCATATCAAGGAGTACGGTGATGTACTCTTTGACCAAGATCATGATCTAGCATTTTGTGTTGTGCTCTGTGATGTTGTGACTTCATATTTGAAGAAGTCAGTGAATATTATATGGTTATACCCAGCATCCTTATAAAGCAGGTTCTTGTTCTTTCCGTTTTATTCCTTTGTAGTTAGTTAGTGAACTAGTTCCACAGTATGTTTCAGGTGCAAAACTTGCAATATTACAGAAGATGCAAACTGAATGATAGTTATGACTAGTATGTATTGTGATGCATGATTACATATAACCTCACAATAAAATCCCTACTCATTGTAGGCCTAAACTTTCAAAACATCCCTCATTCTGTTGGGCTAAAAAGGCAAGTTTTC
Source organism: Platygyra sinensis (assembly GCA_019787425.1). NCBI lineage: Eukaryota > Metazoa > Cnidaria > Anthozoa > Scleractinia > Merulinidae > Platygyra > Platygyra sinensis. The sequence goes on from JAHPZR010023342.1 coordinate 11,394, forward strand.
ACTTCAATCAGTTCCTGAGATGAAGACTTGGCAATGTTGTTTCAATCTGTACTGTACTATATAAACTAAGCAACCAATATGTATATGTTGTGGTTTGAATTTATTTTTGGTTTAATTCTTGTTAAACCAGTTTAAATTTTTTAAACAGCTTCATATTTTTCAAACTGGGTTGAAATTTTTAAACCAGTTTAATTTTCAATTTTGAGCAGAATGTGAGCATGTGTCTTAGTAATTTGGGTTAAGCACTCAAGTTAGTGATTAGGCCTAAGCACTTAATGGAGAATGGTTAGCTCTGATGTAAGGCTGGGAACTTTACATATGACTTAGTAGTTTGGGTTGAGCTCTCAGGTTAGTGATTAGGCCTACCTAACTACTTATTTGGAATTGTGCCTCCTTAGTAGTTAAAACAAAGTTCATGTATGAATAAATTAAAATTTATATGTATTTATGAATAAATTAAAATTTATATGAGAGGGGCTTGGGGTGATGAACTGATAATTAAAACAAGTACATGTATGAGAGCTCTTGCATCCAGTGCTTTCATGGCCAAGTGGTAATGACAGTGGGAAGCAGATCCAGAGGTTGGCGGTTCAAATCCTGCTGTATAGATAGTTGACAAAAAAAAAATAAACTGGTTTGAAAATTCTATCTGGTTTGAAAAATTTTTTAAACTGGTTTAAAAAAAACTGAACCAAAAAAAAATTCAAACCACAACATATACACTGTAATAACGCAAGGACATGACTTTCCTTGGGGCTTGATGTCGAATTCGCAGAGAAGGCTGTGTTAGGTTGGTGGCTACAAACTCCTTTACGGGATGCACATGTATATTAATTTTTTAGCTCTGAGAATTTTGAGGACTTTAAAATATGATTGACTTTAAAGCCATTAAAAGAAAGGAGAAAGGATATTTTGCATAGAAGGAATCATCTGAACAACGGCATGCAGTCAAGAAGTTCAACTGTCATGGTAGCTCATGGTATTTCATGCAAAGAATGTTTTGATAATTTCTGTACTTCAAACAAAACAACTTTGTAAGTGCACAGTCGAATTACAAGTCTAAGCATATAGTACAGAGTATCAAAACTAATGTTGAGTTTTTGTGAAGTCTCTGTCTCTTGCGTATGTACTTTGTATCAGTTCTTTTTTGAAAACCAATTTGTATTCTTTGCTAGGGTCAACATTCAAACATCCTTTGCCCAGGAGACAGATTTCCCAACTCTTTCTAGACTTGCTAGGCTTGCATGACAGAAATTTTACTGTTAATAATCACATTGAAGGTCAGTCTGGAACTAGCATTAGTATAAAGAAATGCTCTTTGTTTCATAATCAAATCAAGCAGTAGTTCTCATTGTTTCTTCCTCTTGATTAACTCAAGACAGTTCTCCCAGATAAGGGTCTGGATTTTGACTGGAGTACAGATAAAGCAATATGTGGAAGGCCACTACTGAAAGAAAATCTATTCAGCTGTCATACATCACACAGTTACAAAAGATGCATGGTTGAAAGAGATGATCAATGTTGGAAGCACAAAATCAGATATTGCTTTCAAATTGTTAGCTAATCCAAAACAAAATATAAGAAGAAGAACCTTTATTGATTTATACCACTCAGGGTAGCCCCTTAGATGCAAATCTGACAAAACGTGGAAAACCTACAAGGCAAGGGGAGTAGTAAATATTGTACCTATTTATCAAGTTGTAATAATCATTTTAATTGTCTTGTAATGGGGCAGTGGGCATTACATAACTTTTGGCCTGTATCAAAGAGTGCTGTTATTTCTCTTTGAACTAGATCAGGATTTCAGTTTTGTGCATTGCAACGCTGTGACTTAATGAGTAAACAAGACTGAAAACAAGCTAGCTCCTCCTCAGCTTCCTGACTATGTAAGGTGAAGTCTATATATGAGCTAGAGCTTATCCTAGTTCCTGAAGCATGAAGTGACTAGTCCATCACAGGGTTACCCCCAGCATCGAGTTCGCTGGTATCCATTTTATTATGCTTCTCGTTGGAGAGAGAGGCTGGGAGATTTACATGTACCGGTAAGTGTCTTGCTCAAGAACACAATGCTACATGTATGTCCCTGGCGAGGGCTTAAACCGGGACCACTCGATAATGAGCGCACTAACCATGCGGCAGCCTCACAGGCCTCAACTCCTTAACTGTGTAAGGTAATTATTACATGGCTCTTTCTTGTAAGGCCTGGGAACTACATGTACCAAATTCAGGAATTTGATTGGCTGAAATTGATATAGACTGCAGTCTAGAATTTCCCATCTAGACTGGTAAATAATGCTTTGCAGTGAAAAAGTTGCAAACTAAAATGCAAAGTCATTGACTATTTTCATCTAGCAATATTTATTTCTGTAAGTGCTAAAAAGCAGATGAGAAAAAAAAGTAAAGAGGATGAACAAACTTTGGAGGAGTTAAGTTAGGTTGATCGCCGTTAGCAAGCAAAATGTCAGTTAGTACAAACCAGTTACATCAAGTGAATTAAGTTGTTCTTGTTTTGGCCATATAATAAATATCTTATTAACGGAGCTAAGTCAGTCTGTATCAAAGAACCTTGACCTTGGTCATGTGTACAGACCTCACTGCCTTTGGTCTTTACTGACAACCTTGGTCAAGATTCTCCCATAAAGATCTCCTGCTCAGTTAACAAGAGCTAATAAATATTCTTTTGTACAGCGTAGCTGGGTTTTGGAACAGTCTGACATCTGAGTTGCATTTATCTCTACAGTTCAGAGAGTAAAAGTTTGAGTGAATAATATACTCCGCATCCAACACTCATAAAGCAAATTTTTGTTATTTCATTTTAATTCTTTGTAGTGTAGTTTGTGAACTGCAGTACATACTGTATAAATATGTTTCAGATATAAAACAGAAATATTACAGAAGACGCGAATTGAATCATAGTAATAACAAGTATGTATGTGATACATGACTGCAAGTAGCAGATTGAATATAATTTCACAATCAGATCTCTTCTCAAAGTAGGCCTAAACTTTCAAAAAATCCCCCATTCAATAAACTTCCATTGCAGACTTTGTTGCCATGAAATGTATTAAGTTTTCAATGCAGTTCCTGAGATATACAGACTTGGTGATGTTGTTTCAGTACATAAACAAAGCAAATGATATATATTACTGACGAACTCCTTGCTCAATAGCATCTTGTCTAACATTGTCTATTGTTTTCATTCCATCACTTTCATTCGACTCTGCCGGAGTCCAAGCCAGCCATGAACCACTTATAGTAACAGGTTGATAAGCAATACCATAATGCAAATGAAAAAGCCAGTATTATGATGAAAGGCAAGAATATGATGTAGCACAAGATCAAACAAATAACACAAGGACATGATTTCCCTCGTGGCGAGTACCACATGTCTGGTCCACAAACTCCTTTTGATTTCTCATCCTCTTTTGTCTCATCTTTAAACTCTGGTACCTAAATTACAAAAAATGAAATTGATGAGATGTGGATAAGAAAAGACTTATGTTTTTGAGATACAAAAATTCAGCCCAGCCTAATAGGCCCTTTGCATGATCTGGTCACATGGTACGGAATAAATTATGCTGGGACACAAATAACGCAGTGGGACTTTGCTGGACTGGGTTCAGAGTTCCTTTGTTTTGAATTCCCACTGTGTTGTTTGCGTCCCAGCATAATTTATTCTGTACCATGTGATCGGATGGTGCAAAGGGCCCATAGAACTCAGCATGACGCTCTGAGAATCAAACCCTACAAACTCTTTAGTTATTCCCCAGGGCCGGGTTGTTCGAAAGCCGGTTAACGCTAACCCAGGGTTAACCGTTAACTCAAGCATTATGTTTTCTTGTTTAAAAACGTTTTTCATCTCTAATGTTTGGTGTAGTTTGAGATTACTACAGCTCAAAACTGAAGAGCAAATAATATAAACAGAACACCTCACCAAAAAGTTACAAAACTGAAATCAAAATTCTCGCTAACCCTGGGTTAGCTTAATCGGGCTTTGAACAACCCAGCCCAGAGGTCTACGGTGTTTCAGGCTGAATTTTAACATATCAATATTGAAAAAATTTTATTGATTGAACTCAATATGCTCATAGTCAGTGCAATGTTGAGAAATTAATCAAACTTGATTGTTTCAATTCTTTTATATTTCAGACTATAAACAACACTTACACAGAGTTATTATCAAATAAATTAAAAAATGGAATTTCAATAAGAGTTATACATTGTCCAAAGAAGCACAAGCTTTCTAGTCACTGTCTAGTTCGTCATGGTCATGTAAATAGCAGCGTTTACTAAAAATAGATCTGCAGTACAATGAAGTAAAGCAATTTACATGTAAACGATTTCGAACATTGAACGTTGTGTGAGTTGGATTTTCGAGATAACCAAATTCGATCGAAAAAACTGAAGCCATTTGAATTCGAACTCATGAATGTGTTCGATTGAAATACAATACAATACCTTTTATTTATTCACGACGAACAAATTAAACCTGTCGCTTGTGGGGTTGTTACGAAGTTAAAATGCTAATTTACAAACTTACGCAGTAATTAAAAAATACAAAATAGTTGAAAAGTGCTTTTAGACTACACATAATAATGGTTAACCGAATTTAAGTACTTGAACAGAATCCAGGTGAACTATGGATTTGCGTTCTACCGCTTAGGATAGAAACGACTGTAACAAAACCAGAAATTGAGAGGTTTTGAAACGGTGGAGTACGACCGAGGGCGATGCTGGTAGTTATAAACCCCTTTGCGGGAAAATCTAGATAGCTGGCGGTCTGTTTTGCTCTCGGAATGAAACGGAGATTATAATGCCCGCGAGAGAATTTTAAGGGATTGGAACGAGCCATTTCGTGTTCAGGATAATTACACATCGCCTGACCAAAGCGAAAAGACCGGCAGCTGGGCAGTCAAGGGAAATTCGGTGCTAACAATTTCGAGGACTTGAAAATATAAAAAGAAACGACCATGGAAACGAATCACGTGCGTGAACGTCTACACGCACTCTGAGAGATGGTAGCTTTTGCTCTCTCGAAGACCTTTGCACGCAAGCTTGTTTTGACTTCCACACTTCGGGGGAAAAAATCAACAACTTCTAAGTGCGCAGTCGAATTAAAAGTCTAAACAGGGTACCGAAACTAACGATCTTTTCGTGAAATTTTTTCCTCTTGCAAATGTATGTCATGTTGATGTAAGGTCTTTTAATACAATCTTCCTTGGAAACCAACTTGCCCGTCCTGATCTGAAGATCAGCACTCGAACGCATTTTACCGGCGAGACAGATTCCCAAACTCTTTCTGCTTCGTGAAAGATAAGAGGTTACCGGTTCTCTCTCGTGTCTCACAGAGCAGAAAGAGGAGGGAACCGGAATCTTTGTCTCGCAGGGGAACGCCCGTTGGCAAATAATGGTTTCGGCATTGTTTCTCAATGCCAACCAGATTTAAACTTATTACTATCGACTCACATTTTCGTCTGCATTATTTTGTTTTCCTTTCTCGACATCGCCTTCCGATGCCATGCTTGTGAATGTGAGATCCTTCGGCCTAGCTATCTCCTACAGCGACACAGTACTGACAGTTGCTTGATCTTGCGTGACAGAGCTTGAAAGAAATTGGAACGCAAGAAACATCAGGGGCTTGGAACTGAATTTATAACAATTTGAATAATCATATCTGTGCTCATTATCTCGTCCTTTTGATTAATTCAAGTCAGTTACTCTCTGAGGAGGTTTAACTACATTGTAATAATAGTGATATTTTCTCATAGTGAGAAACAGCTAATTTATTGGGTCAAGCTTGCCCTGTGTGTTAGAAATATCCTGGACAATAATATAATTATTATACAATATAACTATGATTAAATCATTTTGTAATATTTCTGGCCCAAGTCTTTTCATGCAGAGGGTGTATTTGGTATCTGTAGTATAAAGTAGTGTAGTGTCACTGTACTAAGTACGTTCACTCTAGCACTGTCTAATCATTTTTGATGCAATATGATTTATTTTTATCCAAGTATTTTAGGTATGTGTTTTTTTCTTAACTTCAAGACAGATAATAGATGACTCAAAAAAAGGTCATAGCTCTATTCAAATGCAAGAACATTTTT
>JAHPZR010023342.1:22500-57500 GCA_019787425.1 Platygyra sinensis
GGTGGAGAGAGGCACCATGAGAGTAAAGTGTCTTGCGCAAGAACACAACACAATATCCCCGGCCAGGGCTCGAACCCGGAACGCTCTCTTCAGAGTCGAGCGTGCTAACCATGAGGCTACCGCGCTCCCCACAATGCAGAGGAAGGTAGAATTACCCCTATTCACATCATGTGACAGAAACTGGAGATAAGTACCAGCCTGGTGGGTCACTGGGCTCCTATGCAGACTTTGCCTTTACCTTGAAATGACTTTTCTATCAGAATACCATATTGTTCTTCTCCTTATCATCCACAGGGTCCTTTTGTGCATATTGCAAGCATGGTTGCTCGATCCATGGGGAAATTTGTGGCATCATTTAAAGGAATATATACGGTGAGATTGTTATCTCTTAATATGAAATAAATATTTATTGTTGATGTAATTAAATTACTACTTGGTTTGAGGAGCATTTATAAATACAGTTATACATATATTTAGCATCAAAAGTGTTTTGCCAATTTTTTTGCATCATGGTGGTTTTTTAATTAATTTGCAGAATGAGTCCAGAAATACAGAGATGTTGGCAGCAGCATGTGCTGTGGGTGTATCAAGCTGTTTTGGGTCACCTATTGGAGGTATAATAAACAAATTGACGTCAGTTTTTTTTGTGTCTTTCCTTGTATTGATCATGAATTTTGTCCTAACATTGTCAAAGTAGCTGTGGATCCGTGAGGCGACAGCTGAGTGGATCTGCCGACTACTTTAACAACGTTATGACAAAATTCTTTGTCTATAAGAGGACAGATGCATGAAAAACTGATGTTCATTTGTTTTTTATGATGACAAACTGTCAAATTGTCCGCTCTCGCTCGATCATCTGAACTGAACAAGTAGTATTTAAATATTAAGCACTTCCTAATTGCTTTAACTTCTGAAAAGGCTCAAAATCATGAGATAAGAATTTGTCAACAAACTCTATCTTAGCCTTGTGCCATGCACTTCCATAACTCTGAAATTCAAAAATTTAATGTTCTGGTTTCCAAACAAAGCATGCATCGAGCTGTAAAATTGCTAACAGATATAAGTTTACTGCCTCTTATGTCTGATGAGGATAAATACTTCTGTGGCTCTCTAGTTTTGGATTTAGAAAGTGACATACAACATGGAAACGATCTATATGTGGTCAGAGTTTGAAGTGACTAGAATTGCAGTACATTGTATGAGTTTTAAGAAGTCAGCAAGTTGAATATTAACTGACAGCATATTTTTTAAGGTTCAGGTCTTAATGGTACCTATCTAGTCGAGTAATCACTCTTGATAAACAGCTGCATGTTAATTGTTTTGTGCTTGAATGTGATCTAAGATTTTAATGAAAGTCTTACACTGTAAACAGTTTTAAAATTTGTTCATTTTTTAATAGGGGTTCTCTTCAGTATTGAGGTAACTGCCACTTATTTTGCTGTGCGAAATTATTGGCGCGGATTCTTTGCTGCTGTATGTGGAGCACTGATGTTTCGTCTTCTTGCTGTGTTTGATAAAGAAGAAGGTACGTTCATTATCCCAGGGTTTTCTTTGATGCTGATAAGAGATTACTAAAGAGATATCACTCAAAATTCAATACAAAAAGTCTTACTGGGACCGGAGTGATTATTTTCCATATTCCCACTAGACGTGCATTTACTGTTCAGCCATTTCTTGCTTTTTCAAGTTTGTTTGACTGTACTCAGTCAGTTTGACTACACAATAAAAAGAAAATTGCATGACAGATTCAAGATATGAATTTATTTTCTTTGTAGAACAATTCACTTTATATACTACCGATTATTAGCTCTCCATTTCTATGAGTGACTGTTGACTCAGACTACACCCTCATCAGCTATTATTTGATGCGATAGAAATCTTGTGCTTGTAATATTTTTTTAGTAACCTTTTTAGTGATCAAGTCTTTACCTCGAGTTCCATATTAAATTCTTTTTCATTCCGACAATTTGGAAGTTCATCAAGACAGCAATTCTCCCATTTGACTCTCTGTCTCTAAAAATATTGTAATAAGTGTTATTGATTACAAACATTCATTGGACATTTTTTTGCTTGCACTGGTTTGTCATTGATAATAAAATTAATATTTAATTGTAACTAACTACTGTAACTAATTGTAACTACCCACAGGTTTTACATTTTTGGTAATCTTGTTTGTTAATTTGCAGAAACTGTTACTGCTTTGTTCAAGACGAATTTTAGACTGGACTTTCCATTTGATGTAGAAGAGTTCATTGCTTTTGCATCAATAGGGTAAAAACTAAAAATAGTTTGGCCTACAAATTCTGTTTATCTAAATTATTCACTTTGACATGATCCTTGAAACTGAGCTGTGATGAAATCTTCTCTGACAGGTTGTTTTGTGGCTTTGGAGGAGCCCTGTTTGTATTCACTCATAGAAAGCTTGTTGATATTCAAAGAACTCACAAACACACCAATGTGGCAAAGTTTCTGTCAAAAAAGTAAGATTTGGATTTTGTTTATGTTTAATAAGTGAGAATAACTGTTGGGTCTTAGCACTTCATGTTGTCGAAACCAGAGTTGTCACAATGTCAGTTATGCCATGTGCACTACTCATCTACTGAGAATCAAGTAAATGCATTTTTTAGCTTGTAGAAGTGTGGTGGCTTCATGATTAGTGTGCTGGATTCTGGATTGAATGGTCCAGTTTCAAGCTGGGCAGGACTCTTAACTCTCACAGTGCCTCTCTCCACTCAGGTGTACAAGAGGGTACCAGTGAATTTAATGTGAAGGGTAACTCTCTGATAGACTAGCATTCCATCCAGGAGGGGTTAGAAATATTCCTATTTGCTTTCAGATGCTACAGAAACCAGGATAAGCTCTGGTCTTGTGGTCTTTACCTTTCATACTTTTAAGCTCAAATTCTCATCTTGAGTGATTTCTGTCCACAGCCGTTTCGTGTATCCAGCTGTCGTCATCTTCATCATTGCCACAATAACATTTCCTAAAGGATTTGGACAGTTCATGGCTGGAGAGGTGAGGGTCTGCTTCAGTTCATAACAGCTGCACAAATCATCAATACATTTTTCATTTTTGTCTCTTGTGAATGGCATAATAAACAATGAAATGGAAACTTTATCCTTAATGAACAAGGGTAATACATGTATTTGAAGCTAAAAAGTAAACTTTATAGTGGAGCTCTGGCAGCCCAAAGGGCCGCCAAGCGGAGCCCCATACTCATACAGGAAAGAAAAGGAAACCCATGAGTTGATTTTTTCATGGTTATCATGGCCAGCAAGGCGACGACAGAGTCGCGCAACATGGCGACCATTCTCCAAATATTAGGTGGACAGAGACATGCAGCTTTGGTTTACCGTGTACTTCTTTGAAATTGGACATCTATGTTATGATCAATTGACACCTGTCAAAACAAGGTATCTGCTGACCAGTATCACGTCACCATATCACGGGCTCAAGTGTGCAGCTCAGCGAGGTTACATGTTTTTTTTTAAAGTTGACATGCTGACCAAGTGCTGGTTTTCGATGGGATAGTGGGCTCATGTCAGGTTAACATGTTGAAAACAGGGCAAGATTTGTTTGGAGTCCTGTTGGTGCTAGCCCAGGATTAAAATTTATTCGAATTATAACTTTTTCTTCTATACAGATGTTTTTTGCTGCTTTGTTTTGAGTATATGGGGATTATAAAACTCAAAACAGAAAGTCAAACAGTAAACAGAAAACCTCACTGCAAAGTTACAAAACTCATATCAACATTCTACCTTTTCCTGGGTTAGCTCAATCAGGCGCTGAACAACCCGGCCAAGGAGCTATGCTTTTAGGCTGGCCTAAATCTATATATTACTCAAGGTTTTGAGTAGAGCAAATGATGTGTAATTTGAACCTAAGTAGGCATAATAAACTCTGCATTATGTATGTTATTAGTTAACCTCCAAGCAAGCAATAGATGAGCTGTTTATGAACATCACATGGTCTGAAGCAAAAGATTCTGATGATCAAGCCAGTTTGAATGTTCTAAGGCACTGGGATGGAGCTAATACCAACATCTATGTTACACTGGTTATATTCATTGTTCTCAAGGTATGTCATCATTGTATAAGCTGCTGTGATTGGCTAGGTGACTCTGGATATTTGTTTTTATCAGGTGTGCTGAGTCCATAGTTCATGTTCATGGAAGACAATATTTACATTTTTTTAATGTGGTTTTTGATATATTATTTACTTTTTTTGAATTTTTAAACAGACTGTTAATTAAACTGCCCTGGCTATCAATATTCTTTTAAAGGCTATTTTGGAATGATTGCAGCAATAATTTCCTGACCAGTAGTTTGTAATTTTTGGGTTATGATCTTTTTTGACAGTTTATCATGACAGCTGTGTCAGTAGCTTTGCCGATTCCTGCTGGTGTCTTCTTCCCAGTGTTTTTAATAGGTAGGAGGAATAATTAATTATTAATTAAAATTAAATTGTATTTATTGGTGTTATTTTTTTTCTCTCTTGTCTCTTTGGGAACCTGAATGGTGTACATGTACCAGTTGTTGAACACTTTGTATTGTTTTTGAGCCAAGAAAAATAAGCTGCAGAAACCGATATTTCGGTGCATCTTGCGCCATTATCAAGGTTACATAATTAATGATAAAATGCAGTTTGTGAAAAGTCTATGGTAAGTTTTAGTGAATTTGCATAAAAGAGTGCCAAATTAATTACATGATGAATACTGTACTTGAGCATGAATAGAATGTGACTGTACATTCAATGCTGGTTTAAGATCTTGGATACACGGCATTTCATTAACAACGGCAGTCAAATTTGTTTATGCATTTCTTGATTACATTGAAGCGTGCTAAGAAATTGTTTAGAACAGCATGGCTATGTTGTTTGGAATAATGCTTACAAGCATTATTCCAAAGAACATAACACTGCTGTTTCCAACAATGGTTTCTATCACTTATATTTATTTATTTTCTTGTGTCATGTATTTCCAAATTGTGTCTTGTATTGTTTTTGTCAACTCATTTGTTTACTAGCAATTTTTTTTTGAGTTGATAGTGTAGCTGTGCTGTTACTGAAAAACTCCTCTGACAGAAATAATTTTCACTCAAGAAATTACATGTACTTAATGATGGATTGAAATAGCCTAGAGCTCATTAATTCCATGGTCTCCCAACAACTGGGCATGGTCAAGTTTCTCATTCCCCAAAAAGTTGGTTATTTCAAACAACACCAGCCGCCATGATAAAATGTACCTAATTTTTCATCTTGGCACCCTTACTCTACATACACAGCTTGACGCGCATGCACTTTTACCTATCCGCTAGAATGGTGCGTACAACTGTTTATTTACATGATTGTATTCAATGATGTGTCCCATTCAAGCTGAGAAAGGGTTAGACCTGAAATGTACACTAATTATTACTATTTACAACTTTTGAACTGTTTACTGTGCTATGCAGCAACTAAGCCTTTTGGATTACAAATATTTATTTCAACAATCCAAAGTGTCAGGTATCTGTTAACTCATGAAAAGAGAAATTGGAATTTAGATTTTTTGCTTTTTCAATGTCTCGTGCATGGGTTTCATGAAATGTTTTAGCAGGTTTGAGCATTTACTCCAGAGGTGGGTAAAACTATCGCAACTGAACTTCGTTTTAAGAAAAACTTACCTTTGGTTGGGTGAACTAAATGGACAAATGGCCTCATAGCTGTTCAATTTGCCCAGTACTCAGCCCTTAATGAAATTGTTTACTCATGTGGAATTGTCCTCTTACATATCTGCATCGTTTTTTTTTCATCTTCAGGAGCAGCATTTGGTCGGCTTGTAGGTGAAGCCATGGCAACATGGTTTCCTGACGGTGTGAACTCTGGAGATGCTGTAACACCCATTGTCCCTGGGGGGTATGCTGTTGTCGGTAAGTGGGTGGAAAGAAAGCTCGTGTCTCAGTCTGAAAACTGCAGTGAAAAATGAAACAAAATCCTCTTTATAGTTTCATAATGTAAATTACTTACTCACTGCCCTTATGCCTACATGTCTCTGTTCTGGGCACTAGCTTCCAAATGGTACCCCAGTTACATGCAGTTGTGGTTAAGGGTCTTCAGCTCCACATCTGCAGTTCTTTGCCATTTAGTTTTGGGTCTTCCCTTTCTCTTTTTTCCTTCATCATGCTAAATTAACCTTACACATGCTTTATTTCTTATCACCTCTTTCTTGATCATTCTGTGCTGTTTCTCTGTAAAGCCCATCTAAACCTTAACACACCTTATGAAATTGTATGAGCTTAGAGACTTAATACCAAGATGGAATTTCCTCAATATTATTGTTTCAATGTTAGAGTAAGCAAAGAAATTACTTACTGATTACAATTGTTTTGTTTGTGGAACAGGAGCAGCGGCCATGTCAGCAGCTGTTACACACACTATATCAACATCTGTGATTGTGTTTGAACTGACAGGACAGATCACTCACATTCTCCCTGTTATGGTATGATTATAATTGTGTTTTCAACTGTCTGGGTAGTTTAAACTATAAGTGGGCATTTGAGTGTGTCCCATTAGAAAACTTGAGAATACAATATATTGGTTCTGTTATTACTATCCATGTGGTGATAATACCATTCTCATCTCCAGAGGCCCTGCTCCTTTTGGACAGCACTAAGAATCACAACCTCTGGCTGGAACCCATTTTTTGAGCATGTGCAGCAACACTGGAAGTCTGTGATTTGCAGACCTCTAACAAATCTGATTGGCTGAGAATATGAATTAAAAATGAATGTTCTGTGCAAACTCAGAAAATAGGGTCTGGCCAGAGCTTGCAAATTTTGGTGCTGACCAAGAAGCCTCTGGAGAGAAGAATGTGATAGCACATGATTGAATTGAAAGTGTGGCTTCATAGCTCAGTTGGTAGAGCATCCCACCGTTATTGCGGAGGTCACAGGTTCGAGTGCCATTGAAGCCCTGATTTTTTTTAGGCTTCTTTTTTTCAATTGCTTAAATTGGAAAATTTACTGCGACGATCATTCTTCACTTTCGTCTCCAACCGCAGTACAAATATGAATTATTTCATATATACTTCACATGAAAAAAGCAAGAATTACTCATAATCTCACAGATTTTTGACTCAGAAATATCAGACAAGTTTCTCACTGTTGCCCTTTTCTGTACAGATTGCTGTGTTGATAGCTAATGCTATTGCACAGTGGTTGCAGCCATCATTTTACGACAGCATAATTCAAATCAAGAGGCTACCCTATCTTCCTGACTTAACAAAAACTCAGTAAGTACACACAGTGATTGGTTTGATCACAAAATGTTAAAATATCTGCAGAAGGTAACAAACTGCTTCATGTAGGCAGGGATTCTAACGTTGGTATTAAGTCATTTTACAGTTGCCGCAGCTCTCGTGTCACAAACTTCTGGACAAGTTTTTAACTCTAAAACCTGAACATTTACCACACAAAACTGGAAATTTATCGCTCATCACAAACAAAGGCTTCCTAGATTTTGAGATGATCCTATTTTACACATGAGCCTTTAGGCAAGTGTGTAAAATAATATTGAGAAAACGCTTCCCAGGTGACAAGTGGGATATTCCATAGTAGATCACATGAGTGCGTTGCATAACTATTTTATACCGTGCCATAGAAAACACAGTGGCTAACACAACAATGTGACATACATGCGGTACATGATGGGAAAGTTGGATATAATGCCATCAAATGTACAATTATGACTTTGCTATAGAAAATACAGTGGCTAACACAACAATGTGACATACATGTGGTACATGATGGGAAAGTTGGATATAATGCCATCAAATGTACAATTATGGCTTTGCTATAATTTTATTCTGATTGGCTGTATGGCATGGTATAAATGTTATTTATCTACCCTTTTGTCTTGTGGTTATTTGGTTTCTTTCAGGATCAGGAGTGTTCATCACAATCCATTTGATTCTTCATGTCCCCAAAAATGCATGAACAGCTGTGCATAAGGCCAATTAATTTTAAATTTGTTCTGATTGTTTTTTATCTTTCAGGGTTTACAACTTGCTTGTTGCTGATATCATGAAGACCAAGCTTTTCTACATCTCATATCATACTAAATATGCAGACCTCAAGGATCTACTTGAGAAGTCAAATCACAGATCATATCCACTAGTGGATTCTGAAGGTACTGCAGCAGCTATCTTAGGGCGCGTTCGTTTGGGATATTCCGGAATAAGAATATATTCTGGAATACATTCCGGCTATTCTGCTCCTGGGAGTAGAATAGCCGGAATGGAAATCCAGGTATTCCAGAATGAGAATAGCTCCCAAACAAACGCTTACTAGCATTATTCCAGTTATTCTTATTCCGGATTGATCCCAAACGAACACGTCCTTAGATACAGTGTCATCTAAGGGCATCTCCCCTTTTGTTCTCTGTTTATTGTTGTCCAAAGTTTAAATCAAAAAGAGAATTCTAGAGGTTTGATTATGTACTAACTTCTTAAAGCCTTGAATTGTTTTGTTGACTGTGACATTTGTTACGAATTTTTTACTTAACTTTTAGATTCTATGATCCTCCTTGGCTCCATTCAGCGACCTCAGCTCCAGTCTCTTTTAAATCAACATATGCAAAAACTATTCCAGACCAGCAGCAATGCAGAGAGTGAAGATGCATTGTGTGTGAGACCTGACACACCAGAGTCATTGCAGTCACAGTCTGAGTAAGTCATGGTGGAACATTAAAATATAAGAACAATAGAGATGCAACTTGGACGGATTACTGAGCAAATACATAATTAACTGGATGTGAAGTTGTTCAGTAACATTCATTCTTAACTAGAAAAGTGAGAACTTTTCCCCTAAATATCTGACATCTCTTTGATTTTATGCATTCAAACAACTTAATCGTTTATTTATAAGTTGTCATATTGCTGTCTCTTCAACATCATAATAATTATTTGTTGAAGTAGATCTCTTGAAGCCCAGCAGTGCATGCTTTTGTAAAAAAACATTGTTTTTTTAGGCTTGTAAACTCAGTCTTCTGGTTATGTGAACTTATAAAACCTAATTTGTTTTGAAACCAAAAAATTAATAGTAAATAATCCGGCCTATTTGATATATTTACAAAAGGGATTCTTGATAGAATCTATAGAAATTGTGCTATTAACTGGATGTGTCCATCTGACTGTGTAATAATTACACAGTTATTGTGGGATACTGTGTCTGTTCAAGTCTTGCTGATGGGTGTAGTATGAAGCCACATTCTTATTAAGGAGGCTTGAAAGGGTTTTTCACTGCTAAATTGTTTGTGAAACGATGGAAGATTACAAAGAAGGATGTTTAATGGTGTGGGCAAACTATATGTCTCCTTGCAGCTCTATTGTTGGGCTATACTTTAAGAGTACTTGTGACGTCATATCAGTTACCATGGCAATGCACAAGGTCCACAAAAGCGTCCTCTAAATTTCAGTTTTTGTAAATTATCTGAGAAACTAATTCGGTGACCTACCATTTTTATTTCTTTGTTGGAAAGTTCCCTAAATTCTTTAACTTTTCAGACAGTAAGGAAAAAAATTATCTAGTAGAATTAAATATATTTAAAGAAAACGCGTTTTATGGCTTACAGAAAATTCCACTAGATAATTTTCCCCGAAACGTTTATATCTGAAGTGCCATCGTGAATGGTGCCTGCATGCAAAAAATCAAGATAGGTCACCGAACAAACTTTCGAGCTAAAAACAATTGTTTTCCGCAGATTTTATTTCCGGTTTGCGCGATTTTACGCAGCATTAACTTCCGGTGTGCTGATTTTAATACTGATTCAGCTGACGCGTGCATCTTAGTTATGGCGTGTGTAGATTGCGCGCGCGCGTTCACCTAAAAACCCTTTCGAGCCTCCTTAAGGCAGCATATAACATTCATTTATTAACTGTTATCATGCTAATCATTTTTTCCAGCAAGGAGAGCAGTAATGACCAGGGTCCCCCTTCAGCTAAACTTGAAGTATCAGCTGATGTCTCCTTAAAGGTATGACATCATGTACTCTGGCTTGTAACTCTGTAAACTATGTGTTTCGTTTTTTTTTTTTTTTGACTGAATGTGAAGTAGTAACACCCTAACATTCAAAATGGGAAATTTACCAGTCACAAGCATTTCCTTCTTCTAATATAATTTAACATCCATCTTGATCTTAATTTTTTTTCTGTTCTATTCCCTTGTGTCAGAGACATGATAGCCAAACTCAGGGAACAAGTCAAAGATCTTCAACTGGAAAGTCTTTGTTAGAGAAAATTCCAGGTAACATCAATAACAGCAGTTGACTCCCTTCCTTACCATTTCTTGTACCTTGCAGTATGTTTAGAATTTTTGGTTGATAAAATGGAGTGATATCAACTAACATGATTGCAACTTAATTTTACACAACATTGAGCATATTTACTTAACAGTGAAATTGTGCTGCAAAACTCATAATATGTACAATAATTAGCAATTATTTAATGAGGCTGAGTAGGATATGAATAATTCTGCAGATCAAGGAGGGTGTTATCCACCTCGGCCTTCAGCCTCAGTGGATAACACCCTCCGAGATCTGCAGAATTCCTCATATCCTACGAAAGCCGAATTCGATAATTACTTTATTATTCATTCAAAATATTTTCCCGTTTCTGATTGGTTAAAACCACACGCATAATTCACCATAACCAGCTGCTGTTGACCAAATATTGAACTAATGACATCAAATGTGCAGCCTGCTGCAAATTATTGTACCGATGAAGTCAAAATGACGTCAAAAGTGCAGCCCTATGCAGATTATTGAACCGTTGACCGAGAAAACCTGGGGACAGAATTCTTCATATCCTACTCATCCTCATTCAATAATTGCTAATTATTCATTGAACTCCCTAACTCTTTTCTGATTGACCAAAAACATACAGTGAATTTTTGAAATCAGTACCTGGGACATCATAACTACAGATTAATAATTATCTTGTCAAGGACACTCAAGGTCACGGGTAATCATGTCAAGTTCATGTGCGTTGTGTTGCTTTCTGTCAGTAAAGAAGCAAGAACATATCTTGGTAAGGGTTATCAGCCTCAACCTTTGGCTTTGGCTGATAACCCTTGCCTCCACCTTGATTATTCTGGATATCACAAAAACCTCATCCAATAGGTGTTTATTATTGGACCTTGCTTTCGTAAGTCAACCAGTTATCTTGAATTCTGTTCCATCTCCAACTTGATTCAGTTCACCTTGGACATGCTTACACTTCAGTCATTTACTGTCAGCTATCTTGAACCCACACTCTCTCACTACTTTTTGCATCCTTGGCTCCAGATAGCAGGGTCTATATATGGAAGCAGTGTTTTTCATCTGTTTGGTTGATAAAATGGAATGATATCAACTAACATGATTGTTTTTTATTTCATCTCTTAGTTCCTGCAAGACTTCATAGACTGTTTGGTAGTGCATCACTTCTGGATGATGCTGAGGTTGGTAAAAAAAAAGAAACCAGTTATCAAATAAATGTAATTTTGTTCTGTTACCCTTTGAAGTTCACCATACACATTTGCAACATGAAGTGGAAAATTTTTTTTAGAAATCAAGTTTCTGCCAATCCTGTCAAGGGCTGTTGGAAACTCCTGTTTGACTGTCTGCTGCAGGACTTCGATGTTTTTGTTTGCACATAAATTACCATGATCACACAAAACTGATTTGTTTTTTATTAATGTTTTAGAAAATTTCTGAAGCATCTGACAAAGACAGTCCAACTGCAGAACAGGTGAGTGATAGGTCAAAAATAAATTAATTAGTTCCTGTAAGGAGGGGATGGTAACAGGGCAGTATATGACAGTTACACCCTACAGACTACATACTACATTTTACAGGTACATGTAAATAGTGCTCTGGTTAGCCTGAGTATAGAATCAGACACGCTGTGTTTATTATGCCAAGAACCCAACTCAATAAGCCACACTTTTCTACATTACAATTGGTCAAAACAATTCTTTTCTGAAGGGGAGCAGGGATGGTGCAGTGGTGAGAGCGCTCACCTCCTACCAATGTGGCCAGGGAAGGACTCCCAGACCGGGGGCCCATTTCTTGAAAGTCCCGGTAACTTAATGGGCCCATAATCATATTTTGAAATCAAAGTCTCAAGAAAAGTAGGGTGTCCTCAAGGTGCTAAGAAGTACGTCAGGTGATGAGTCAACATTGATGATCGTGTTGTTGGAACTGTCTTTTTATTTATTTGTTCTAATTGTTTCTACAGCAACTTCAGTGGGAGAAGGAATTGTTACAGAGACCTGTAGACTACAGCAGCTGCCAGATTGATCCGGCACCATTCCAGCTGGTAGAAAGAACATCTCTATTAAAGGTAATTGTTGAGCAATGGAGAAACTGTAATATCATAAGGAAAAAAAAGTTCTGTCATTTTGCTCATAATAAGGTCTATTTGGTGAGCTCAATTTAAAAGTGAGTCTAGCAAAAATACAAGATCTTAGACCTGTTAAAATAATTCATGATGTTAGTAGTATTTTGGCCAGAGAGGGGGTGGGGCGGGGGGAGGGGGGTTGGGGTTCTTGCAGTATACATGACAGGGGCTTCAACATATTATTAATATGTCAATCTTGTGTTGATTGCTTTAAATTTAATGTGAACAAGATTTTGTGTTTGTGAAAGTGAATTAAAAAGCTTTTTCTTTTTATAGGTTAATTAATTTTATTCTTAATTTTTGTAGGTTCACAAGTTATTTGCACTTCTTAATCTGTCACATGCCTATGTAACCACTCTAGGGCGCTTGGTTGGTGTGGTTGCTCTTAAAGAGGTACAAAGCATTTTTTATATATAATTTGCAAGTTGGAATACTTTTTACAGCATATTTATAAACAATACCACATGAAAGTACTGTTCGGTAGCTTTCAGTTGATTGGTCACATATGGGCTTAAGGGTATGGGGTGTTGCTGGTATCTTAGGATTCCAGAATCAATGGGACATGCCCCTCCAGTGAGCATTGGAACCTACCGTAAACACCGGCTTATACGCCGCACTCGCAGATAAGCCGCACCCCAAGTTTGGGAACTCAAATTTTGGAAAAAAAAATTGGAAAGAAATTAAAATAAATTGTGTGGAGTCTTAAGAAAGATGTTAAGTACATTCATTGTTTCCTCTGAAAGTTTCTTATTGAACACCTGCGCATCAACTAACTAATATTTAAACAGAGAATACTAAAACTCTTACCTATAATTTTAGCTCTGTAATGGTATGAAAATCCGACTAAGACATAAATTTGATCTTTCTCTGGTATTTTTAATCCATTATTTTTCATTATGTCAACCGTTTCTCAATAGAATTTACACACAACAACATGAACGCTTCAGTTTCAGTTTGTTCGTTCTTAGCTTAGAAACCAGGCAATTGATCAGAAGTTGGGAGTACTGGGAACGATGTAGTTTACCACATGTATTTTTGCTCACTCGTTGAGGGATTGGTTTCTGTCAAAGTGAGTGGCCATTGGCGGCAATGTAAACAACTTTCTGGTGGAAAGAGAATCCCTGCTGAGTGACATTCAGCCGCTCAAGAAAGGCAACGTTTAACCAGTTAATATGAACAAAAACGGCTCTTTCAGCCATAGGAGCCACCAAACTCGCAAAAGCAAACGTACTGTGGTATAGTCTTGTGGAGTTCTTACCATTTTGCTACACAGGTCTATTTGAGATTGTAAAATTTTTGCTCAAAAATTGTTCGTTTATGCAAATTTATGGCATGGTCTTCAGATGTTCTTGCATCCCTGACTTGAAACGAAAATTTTAAGCAAAAAGGTCCGGCTTATACGCCGGTGTTTACGGTAAATGGAAATTATTACACAAGAGGTAGTGGCTGGTCACTCAACCCACCATCCCTGTCACACTCTTCTTGAGGGTTAGAACCATCTTGTACAGCAAAATGGTGCCACATAAATGTTCTGTTCAGTATCTTCCATTGGATGATTATGGGTTTCACATGCAGTTCATGAGCTGCTTGGGTTGGTGCTAATGATTGTATTTAATATTTTAATCATAGGTTCGACAGGCAATTGAGGGTGAGCGATTTCTAGACGCTTCCCATGTGGATGCGGTGGAAAGGGACCATAGTGGCAGCTTCACGTCAACACAAGTTCAAGACGTCATGTTGCAACCATACTCTGAAGCGCATGCCACAAGTCCCACTAGTGAAGATTCAGATCCTGCCCTGTAAATTGTGGAACAACGACAGCTTGCTGTGAAAGCAAGTGGTGTTCGTTTGGTTTGAAATGTAGGCGGAGTCCTTTTATAGTACAGCAGAAGTACACAAGGCCCATGAAACAAAGACTTAGTTTACAGAATTTGATACATAGGAGAATTTTATACAAATCAATTACTGGTGTTTCCACTCTTTTGGTGGAGAGCATGTGTGAAAAAGACAGATATTAAATTTAGTTATTTAGAAGTCTTTTTACTTCTAGGTGTTTTACAGCTAATCTATTGAATCATTTATTAAGGGGTGCAAGTGTGAGTGTGTGTACATTTATTAGAACCGGTATTGTGTGCAGTTGGGCTGAGGTGCAACCTGGGAAGGGAAAGTGATTCCCATGTAAAGGTGATGTGGCATTCATTGGAAGTTGTAAAATAGTGGGGCATGGTTGTGATCACAAAGAGAAATGATCATGTCATTGCTCAAGTTCTGATCATTTAATTTCACTTGTTAGTTTTCAAAAATTTGAGAGATTCTTACCTATATATTGTAAGTAATTTCATAAAGAAAATCTTCCCTCTCAACAAGTTTCTTTATGCCATTTTTCGTTACTTTGTAGTTCACATTTCAAACATATGCCCAAACCATATTATGCATCAACTATCAACAATGTATGCTTATGACAAGATCAGTGAATGTTGTGCACGTGTGACTCCTCAGGCCCTTGGGCTATCTTTATTTATTTGGTTTTTGTAGGTGGAGTGATTGGCCTCATGTGAGCGCTACCCCTGAGTGGGGTGGGGATGGTGGGGAAGGGACTATTTTTCCATGACATTCCCATAAACCAGTCAGGCATGGTTGAATCTACCAGGGACCAAGGCCCCAAACAGTATAATTTATCTTTGGGATCACAAAAAGGTGACATGTGTAAGGTACAGCAACACAATCAAAGATTGCCCCTAATTCACAGGCTACATAAAACTTGCATTACTCCATAATTGAAAAGATTTTCCAAACAGTGCCAAGTTACAAACAAACCAACCAAAAAAAACAGGCATTTTCATATTATTACAAGAACATACTATTTTGTTTTGTATAATTTACAGATCAGAGGATAACATTTAGAAAGTATATTAAGTATTTGATTTTCCTAATAAAATGTAATATTAATAATAAAAAAGCCAGTCAGTGTTTTTTTCTTAAAAATTAAGAAATTGAAAGAAAGGTGTGTCTTGGTTAATAACAGCTAAGTTGGTGGTGTTGTACTTTCTTAACATATCTGTTAATATTATCATAAACATGTACTAGGCTTCTTATATATACTTGACAGTCCATCCAGTCTGTTTTTTTTGCAGAATGCAAGCTCTAAACACATCATACAATACAATAGCCTGGCCACTTCTGTGTTGCTCTTTGCCTCTAAGTCAAAATGAGTCTTTGTAAAAATTTAATGGTTTCATATTCTAATTCATTTTCATGTAAATTAAAATTCTCTCACAAGAAAAGTTTTGCTTGGAGACTCAATTTGAAACCGAGGCAAAACGCAAGGTGGAAATGGCTGATATAGTACCGGTAATTATTTCCTCATGATTTATCCCCTCGTATTCATGTTGTAGTTTCACATTTACAAGTACATTCCTTGTTTTAGTAGTTAAATAATGGTTTATAGCCTGGCCACTTCTGTGTTGCTCTTTGCCTCTAAGTCAAAATGAGTCTTAGTAAAAATTTAGTGGTTTCATATTCTAATTCATTTTCATGTAAATTAAAATTGTTTTCACAAGAAGAGTTTTGCTTGAAGACTCGTTTTGAAACAGAGGCAAAACGCAAGGTGGAAATGGCTGATTTAGTAATTATTTCCTCATGATTTATCCCCTCTTATTCATGTTGTAGTTTTACATTTACAACTACATTCCTTGCTTTAGTAGTTAAATAATGGTTTATTTTGTATATTTGTACGTCAAATTATTATAGGTCTTAGTTACTGTTTGTATCAAGTTAAAATATTGGTGGAATATCTTACTATTAATAGTATTAGAGGAATCATGGTAATAGATGTAAAATTATGATATCCATTCTTATCCATTAGGTTGTGATTTGCAGGGGAGAAAAACAAAACCCTTTCAAGACTAACCACATCACAAATTAGTGTATGTTCTGTTGATATATTTCATATTTTGTGATATTTTTTTTTAATAAAGTAGGAAAAAGTATTTATAAAAAACTCACAGGTATACTGGTAACTTGAAAAAGAGACAGGAGACATACATATACATGATTGAGACAAGAATGTGTTTGGGAGAATTCAAAATTTAGCAGCCATTGGTTTATGCAATGCTGTGTATAGAGTTCGCAATCCTTCAGCATGCGGGTTTGAGCGTCTCAGATATATTCTTGCTCTGAACTTGACTCTAGCAGCTTCCCTTGTGGGCAAGAGCTGGCCCAAACTAAACACATTTGAAACAGGTTGTGTAAATGAGAATCTATAAAATGTAGTGGCATTTAATGGAGGATGCATTGGTTGATTGCAGTTTATACTATAAGCTGCTTAATTACCATGTTTGAATAATACAGTCTTCACATGTGTATCTTTGTGGAAATATGAATAATTATAAATAAGAGCGTGTAGAATTTGGTCATTAACTGTGTTGTGATTAAATTCACTGGTGCTCAATTGCTTGATCTGTACTAACAGTAATTATGCTATCATGCCTCTCTTATGTAAATGAAATGGAAACCTGTGAATGCGGTAATCAATGGGTGTTAAAAATTTGACTGTATCAACAGGGTGGCTGTGTTAAATTTATGGTCTGTATTAACAGGATAGGATCAAATTTCATGATGTGCCAAAACTGAGTGACATGTTCACAGATATATCACAATTGCACTTGTAAACAACTGTTCTCTAATAAGCATCCAGAATGCAGATGTGTAAAAAACATCGAAATTTCAATTAGTATATTGATTTGAGTAGCTGTATAAACATAGTAAGATTAAAAAGGATTACACAGCTATGGGAAGCCCTTGCAGGTAACAGAAACCTGTGGAAACAGCAAGTATCACAAGCACTGAAAAGCGGCAAGGCTGCCATTCGTGTCAAAAGTGATACAAGAATAGCCTGTCACCAGCAGGACCAACCAGACCCAACCTGCATCTGCTTTCATATGTCAGGGTTGCAGCAGACACTGCAAATCTAGGATTGGCCTTGACAGCCACACCAGTTGTTGTTCCCTGACAAACCCTCATTATGCTATTCCATAGGCGAGATTTACTGATGGATGCCAGTGGTACAGTTTGGGATTTCAGAATGTTACCATTAGCTGTATTAATGATACGGCCACATTAACACCGTGTTCTTGTGAGAAAATGTATTAGGGGTTTGCTGTAGTGTTTGAAAAATTATGTGGTAAAATACTGTCTTTCATGTTTGAAGTATCATCTCCATCCAAACATTTTCATCAATGAAAGTTCAAACAGAGAAATAAAATTTACAAAACTATGCATTTAACATCATGACATGTTGCATTCAGGAGTTTGAAAAGTGACATTTGATAAATCTCCAGTAGTCTCCAATAAAAATGACAAAATCAAATGTACACTGACAAAGAAGTTTTACTGCTTTGAACATTTTATTGCAAAGTTGCTACACTATAATACAGCTTTACTAATGAAAATTAATTAGTCACAAAATTCACTTCATGTACATAAGTTACATTGAAATTACATGTATATCCTGAAGTTTGTCAAAGAAGTTTTATTTCCGAAACTCCATGGAACAACAAGGCAAGTTCTATGCATAAAATAAATGCTTGTGAAGTAACTGTACAGGTTTCTTACGGTCAAAAATTCAAAAATCCTTTCAGCTTTATTTTTAAATCCTTCAAATAGCAAGCAAATTGTTATGCAGAGGGATGCTCAAGTAGTAAATAACAACAGTTACTTCCTCTGATAACGACAAAAGGTAAACCCTACAAAAATTTACAGACTTGGTAAAATGTAGGTGTTAACTTAAATACTTGGGTACACTGGGAAACAAACACAAGAAATACAATGTTCTGGTAAAAAAAAAACCTTCCTACATTAAATATTCAGTTTTCCTGAGTTGTGAACAAGAATTTCTTTTAGTTTCATTAAATGAATACAAGACTGGTCATTAAATGGCAAACTGACCTTTCAACGAAAAAAGCTCAATTATAGAAACCGCAATATCTTGGCCTGCGAAGTCCTTATGTCTACATACAAATTCTCCTTACTAAACTCTACATTTCATGCTGTGTTAGTTGGGAGAATTTGGACAAATATCTTCAATACTTTTGGCTTAAAGGTTTGCAATCATCGAGCCCACTGACAAATTTGCACTTTTTAAATCATGACTAAAACTGATGTTAACAAAAATTATTTCCAGCCAGCGCAGTCATTTCAGATGAGACTTCTGCTGTTCGTCAGATGGGCTCTCAACATCCTCAGCGATCTGCCATTATAAGCACAAATGCTATAATGGATAATGCCACAGTAGACCATCCCCCGCCGTAGGACCAGCTGAAGAACACATCAGATTGCCAGTTGTGGAATGTATAGACCAGCAAAGCAATGATCACCAAAATTGCTGAAAACAAAACCAAAACAAGCACAATAAAGCTCAGAACTTTGCAATGATAAAATTTGACTTTTACTAATACCATTCTTAAAATTTTACCAACAGCTGTTATTGCAGTTCAGTCCACGGTCAAAGGTGAAAGGGTCACTGCAAAGCAGAACTGACTCGTTCAGCTTGATTGAATATCAAACTACAAGTTACAATTTACAGTTCCTGTTTATTTGTGGTTCACCATGCATCACTGAGTTATGATACAAAGGGAAGTTTGGAGAGCATAAAAGAAACAAGAAAATCATGCTTTTGGCACCACTGAGAGCAACTCTTAACTGGCCCGTCTTCATTTCATTGAAGATTTACAGAAAGAGCAGGGTACACAACTGCCTGCTATGGTCTCCTTGCTAGTGCATTAAATAACTTGTACATGCAAACCATTAGCCAGTGAACACAGATGGATTCCTATATTTTGTTTCACGCCAAATGCTGAAAATTTTTTTTGGCAGTGTGAAAGAAAAACCACAGATTTGCTGGTGTTCACAGGCCAGCAAACCGTCTACAGTGTACTTGAAGAGTAAACAGTATTAAAATTGAGTCCAACATGTGAAATAGTTAGTACCTGCAGCAACAAAGAGTCCTCCAATGAAGAACGAGGGAAATGGATGTCCTTTTCGGCATGCAGTAGTCACAATAGTAAAGACAAAAGCAATTAAATGGCATATCAGGCCCAGGATCATGAAGGCAATTGTTGCTCCATTCCAATCTGAAAATAATCAACACCTTTACAATTACTTGTGTTGTACAGTCATTAATAAAATTTATTCAACATAAAACACATAGCTATAACAGATCTTTGGATAGTAACAGGGCTCGAAATTGCGACCAATACGGTCGCCAATGCGACTAACTTTTTCTCCTTGGCGACTAAAATTGTTGTTTTGTGGCGAATTTGGCGACCTGAATTTTGCATGATTTAGAAGTACACTGTATCTATTTCTTAAGTTTAGCAATTTTCCGCAAAGTGGCGACTTAAAATTTGCCTCTGGCAACTATATTTTGCCAGTTAGTCGCCAAAAGGTGACCTAACAATTTTTTTAATTTCGAGCCCTGAGTAATAATGTAGCATATGCCAGACTCAAAGATTGTTGATAAAATTCAATGGAACATGGTCAAGAGTCTTCTGAGAGAAACAAACTTTTGCTAGGAATATTGACACATTCTTGAAAACATTTCCTCGGAGACTACACACACTAAATTAATATTAATATTGATCAGCACATAACAAAAAAAATTTCAACAAAAAACATTTCAAATTAAAAAAACACAAACAAACACAATTTAGGATGATCTTTGCAACTATACGCAGTTGCCCCTTTAATTTATCAAGTACACAGTTTATCTAGCAAGTCTTTCCATAAAGGATGGTGTTTGCAGAAACGAGATCTAGCCAATGATCTAACAATACTGCTGGAGACAACAATCTTGCTTATTATACATCTTGATAATTTGTTTGGAACTTCCTTGGGAAAAACTAGTCAGAGAAAAAGGAATAAATTACACAAAGGAAATTCTCTGCCATGTTCAGACACAACTGACACAATTTATGCATGTGAATATTCCTGGTTGATGGTAATTATTGTTTTGTTTTAACCATCATACTTTGTCTCTAAGCATCTGTGCATTGTTTGAACGACAATGCTGAACAGATACAAATGTTTACAGACAGAAAATTAACTGCAATATTTCTTCCTTCTGAGAAAAAGCTTTTAAGATAAAATGAGCAAATTTTTATTGATTGTATACTAGTTTGTGATTGAATGTGCCAACAAAGTGGAACTCAAACACTCGGACAATTAAGAATGATACCACACTTCTACACTGACTACTAGAGAATGAACATAATTACAGCAAATATATCTAGCTAACTTGACAGTTATGGGAATTTATTATTCTTTTAAATACCTCAAAATTACGCTAGGGGGCCTTATGCATAACACATTACAGCACGCTGTTTATCATTCAAGATGAGTTTTAAATCATTCGACTTCTGGATACAACTATTTATTAACTACTCCTCAGTTTTCAAAAGTCTTTCAAATTAGAATGTGTTGCAATCCATGGTACATAAGTTTATCATTAAGAAATTAATCATTGGAATTTAGTGCATGGAACGCTCTAGAATGCATGACTCCAGGTGTGAGGCAATATATAGGTGTCTACAATCATTAAATCTGAGTTTTTAAACTAAAACTCAAGTTTCACGAGTGATTGGAGGATACAGATTGTGTAATAGTAAGAGCTTATACATTGGTAAGGGAAACTATAAAATATCATGAATCAGAAATGTTGCAAGTTATTAGAGTTGTTATTAATGATAAATTAATAATGGTGTGGGAGAACATACATTCATGTACATCTCAATTTAATCAGACTTTAAGGAATCATCAATCACTTTTGATGAGAGATATCATAATATAGAATTTAGAAAAAAAAGGTTGTTTGATGAAGTTCATTTAACTATGGAATTTACTCATTCAAGAGTTCATAAACAAACTTTTCCCTGTCACCAAGTTTGACAGATGAAATGTCATCGATATCTGACAAATAAAACCGCCAAAATGAGATCTCTGAATTGTCATGTAACTGGATGTTCAAAAATGTACCTGGTCTTCCTAAATCGTGCAAGTCAGTGCATCTATCAACTGCCAGAACAGTGCCATTGACTGTAGTCTCAGAACACGTTTGAAACAAGCCTTCATGATGATATTGCACCCCTTCGATTTCTTTATCCTCCTTCCACCATACTCGCCAAAAGTCAGTGGCGAGAGCCAAAATACCCAGTAGAATAGCTGCTAAACAGCTTACAAAGCTTGTTATCACCTTGATCATTGTTTTCTAGCGACTTTCGAACTCTCAAGGCTTCGGTATGTTGCTGCGTCGCTGGGTGTGCCAATTAATTTGCGAGGAATTTGCTGCTGGCTTCATTGAAATGCATGCTTCCCATTTATGCTCGCTTCACTTCACAAGGAACAATATTTATTTTACGTATGATTTTAGAACTTACAGTGCGATGGTTCACTGGCTACAGTGACTACATAACGTTAACAGATTATCTAACAGAAATCGAGCGAGTAAAATGTGAGATAAATTCGCTGTATCCATCGAGATCTATTTTGAAATGCTGAGAAAGTATGCCTGCTCTAAACAACAGAGCGATTTACAGCTCCGCGGTGGGCCAAGCTGTATCACGCCTATAAGCATAAGCTTATATTTTACTAGAATAACCGAACCCAAAAATCACAAAATAAAGTACTTGCCTGCCTTCCAGTCTAGATAGCTCCCATCACAATCTTCCTCTATGAGTTCGTCTGTGATGTTGTCCCTGGCTTCGTAGCAGTGATAGAAGAGTCCTCTGTAATGTGTGATGTTTTCATTGCCAGAAATTATCACCCACTGAAGCCAGTACGTCGTGGCCAGACTTAAAATAATCATCACTATTGCTGCAAAAGAACAGACGATGGCTGTGATAACCTTAATCATGATTTCGTCTTGTTTTGGAAGACAGACCGATGGAATAATATATCAACTTCACTGTTCGGTGGTTGAAGTCGGTTTTCGAACGCTGCTCGCCGTAAACTAACTCGCGCAAGGATTTGTGGGTAAAAGCGTCGTTTACCCAAAAAAGCGCGGGTCAAAAGCGGGTCACTCGCGGGCTCCATAGGGATGGGGCTGGGCTGGGGGAAGGGGGCACAGCCTTTGTTCCACAGCGGAAGTAGGCTCTTGTTGTAGGCGTTCGGTTTGTCAGGGACCCGGGCCGTGGTCAGGGAGCAGTGCGAAAAAGGTCCCATGATCTTGTTTTATACGTTATTTTCTTTTCCCTTCTATGGTTTGTGTTTACATGTTATTAAAATCCTTACTTTCACTTTATTTAGGCTTCCTTCCGGAAGCAAAGATTGCGTGATGAGATCAACGAACCTCTGCGTGGGAGGTTCAGATGCTCTTTTGACTTATAAATGATGGTGACATCATTTGTTAAACCAGATTGCGCTTGAAAAGGTTAGAAGGTTCTATTGTGTCCTGTACAAAGAGGGTGTCCTCTATCATTCAAACAAGAAGAAAGTTTTGGTAAGTTACTGGCACAAAACAGTACACTCTCAGACGATTGTAATCGAAGGCAATCGAAAAATGGGAAGTGTAAGGCCCCCTACCAGTTGTATGGTTTTGAGGTTTGTCAAATTGACAAAATAAAAAAAAAACCTGTAATGACAATCTCCAGACAAACTAAAACGTCTAATCATCCCGATTTTTCGCTGTGTTCAGTTTTTTCACTTCACTTTTTTTCTGTTTTAAAAAAGTTAGACTGGTTAGGTCGTGCAGGTTTCTTCCTGTATACGTGATTCTGTGAAATTCGTTGACCTTTTTGTTGTCACATTCGATATCGATGACCAGTCACGCTGTATGCATGTAAGCTTAAATTTGATAGGTTAATTTTCGTTATGTAAAATCCAAGGGACGTGGACTGTGGCTGTCTCTTTATTTCCTCGCATACCATGACTAGAGAATCGCGTTCCTTGCAATCGTCTTCAGCACAATGGACGGGGAAATTGAACTCCGATGAAAAGGTTAGGGCTTATATTACCTTGTAGTTCCCAGTAAATAACTTTTAAAGATAATTTGGACCACAAATTTGCCAACAGTCGGCTTCGGAAGTCTAGCAGGTAGGTCGCTCACTCTCCGCTACCCCTGGGCCCCTAACTGGTTTTGACTTCAGGTACGGAAGTGAACGTATAAATTTAATACTTGAAATATTATTTAGTGGGTGGTAATCGGTCAGTCGATACCGTAAGCCAAAGGAAAAAAAACACGAAAATTGCATTGCGCTTGTGTAAATGATCTTGTGGCATTGCGACACAACTTGCTCGGAACTCATTTATTCGGAATTTATTGGTACAACTACTAGTATTTGCTTCGCAACAAAAGATTGCGATCGATTCGTCTTCAGTCTGTACAAATTTGATGCCCATGGTGTTTGTACTTTTAATACGTAAAACAACGACTCATGAACGTGCGCGATGAACAGCTCGAGTCTCGCGACACTTTCAGCCGCCCTCGTCGGGTCAATTAAAATTCGACCCGAATCAAGCTCCAGAAATGAAAACGTAACACACCGATGTCGGAATATTTTCAAATCTCCAAATGAAGATAGTTTACGAGCTGAGGTAAAAAGCTGTTGCTATCAGCTCATAGTGAAACCATTTTAAAAGTTTATACTTCACTCAGAGGAAAAATGTATCTTATACCCACAATACAGGGAAGAAGCCTTTCTGAACTTAACTCTCTCTCTCTGTGAGCGATATTCCATTTTAAGATGAGGTTAAGGCCTATGTGAAATTATTTTCCAATGCATCATCTGCCACCAGTCAATAATTTGCAGCATGCTCATCACCCCCCAGGGGCAATACCTTATGGCCCAATCATGGAGGGTGGGGCAATTAAACATTTAGGTGGTCACCAGTGAAGAGCTAAGTGCAGGTGTAAGCAAAACAAAATGATACCTTTTAAAGGAATTTTTGGTTAGTTATTAAATTTGAGCAATGCTGGATGAGCCAGGGGTGGGACATTTTGTCTTTTTTTTTGCACTCACCTCGGAGCATTTTACCTACTGATTTGTCCCCACCCCAATACCCGGCAAACAGAGACAGACCTCCACTTTTTGTTTCACTCCGTGTTCAAGAATACCAACCCAGGGAATTTGTTCCTTTTTTTAAAAAAAAATTCCCTGAGCTTAAATGCCCAGTTGGGGATGGGCAATACTGGAATTGACGAGTTCTGTGCATAACATGTTGAACTTGAACTTGAACTTGAACTTTATTGATAGTAATATATAAATCATGTTTTCTGTTAATTATTTAGATGGGCCGTTACGGAACACTCTCCTTGAGTCTTCAGGAAAGCAATGACTCTGTCAAGATTCCGATTTTGAAAGCAGCTGAACTTGGCGAGAGATGGCCAGTTCTCCTGTGGTTCTACTTGAAGACATTAGGACTTTATCATTCTGGTAAATATTCTGACAACAATAGCACATTTGATGATAAAAACTTCCGACAAAACATTGCTTGATAACATTGTAAAATTTAAAAAAGTTAAAAACGATAAAAAGCTATAAAAAGCTAAAGACGACAACATTTCGACGTTAACATAACGTCATTATCAAGTCAAGAATGTGTAAAAATAAGTTCTATAAATACTAAAAAGAACAATTATTAGAGAAAATAATTTACGGGTTAAACAAAAAGTTTCGCACATATTGAGGGTTAGTCTCTGGTGGCTGTTTTGAATTTTTTAATTATGATGTTAAAATGACTATCACATGTAAAAGCTCTTCTTCAAATGAAACTTAATTTTTGTGGGAAATTGTAATTGTAATGATTAATTGGTAACAGGACATTGTGTCATCCAATTCAGTCTGTAATCATACTCGTGATTAACAAAATTGGACTGCTGCTTTGCGGTTGTCCGATTTGGTGAATTACTCATATGATTACAGACCGAATTGGACTCCACTCAGTCCTCATGATTGTGTTTAATTTATGAGTAAATGGCTGGAACCATGCTAATATGAAATTGCTTACTGTAATATCTTGCAATAGAAAGAAAGAAAATTGCCAAAAATGGTGAAAGCAAAGAAATATCATCCAAAAATAAAATTTCAAGTCAGAGTGCCGACATCTTACCAAGCTGATGAACTATACTCATTGTAATCCCTAAACACTTGTTCTGATCTGCTGTAGAAATATTCATTTGTATTATTTAGTGTCATCATTGATAATTTATTATGGCATTTGTGAAAAAAGAAATTTCAATAATTGCCCACCTCCAATGTCCTTTTAAAATGGCTATTGTATATTTTAGTATTAACCTAATGTAACATGCCATTGTGATTCCATCCTCATAGTTGAGGAATCACTAGGACTTTCTAAAATGTCTGGGGACTATAATCTTTCTTTCAGACACACAGTCAAATAGGGTTCACTTTCATAATCTATATACTATTTATTTCCTTATTTATGAAGTTTTTCTTGTTTTGGGTTAGGTCGCCTTGTTCGCCAGAAACTGTGCAGCAGATGTGACCGCCTATCAAAGAAACGCCATGCGTTTTACTACACTGAAAATCAGTGCAAAGTGTGTGACAGCCTGACATGGGATCACAGAGGTGTATCGACCGTCTTCACAGATAATGACATTGGTTCATCATTCTTCAATCATTGCGGAAGTGGTTTTCTGTCACTGATTTGGCTTCTTCTCATCAGTGGTGTCACATTAGCGAACATCATACTGTTAATATCTCGCTACAATGATGCAGACTGCGACATAGTGTATATGCTTGCCTGGATTGGCATGAAACTCTTACTGTACATTGGCCCCTTTGCATGCCTCACATCTGTTGTCCACACCACATGGCCGACAGTGTTCATGGGAAGTTGGTCAAACGCCTTGGCAGTGGAATTTCTTGTCCACAGAATGCGATTTGTCAACATGAAGAACAAGAGGTATGCTGGTTACGCCCTCTTCCTGGGAAGTCTTGCTATAATGTGCACACAATGCCTCAAGATAGCAGCACCCTATTTTGACCCAGTGCTTGTGTCGCCCATGTCTGCCAATGCTTCATTGTCTGGACTGACCACTCTTGTTCCTCTTCACTTTTTTGTTGTCATAGAGGGCTACATCAACTTCGGTGGATTCTGTTACTTGGTGTACCTTTTGCGATGCAGCTATGAATCAGAGATTCGACTTGTCACAAAATTTCTACGTGATAATATTGGAGACATTGACTTGTGTAGGGCTCGCTTGGCAGAGGCATTTGACGCTTATCATATATTTCGTGAATTTGCTTCAGGTTGGATTGCCTTGAACCTAATTTTAAGCACAGTTTGCCTTCTCCTTCAGTTGCACATGTGGATTGTGGAAACTTCACCATTGGCGTTTTTTCAGTATGAGCATTCATTCGTGTTATTCTTCTTTTTATTGCTGCCAATTATCTCCCTGGGTAATGTTGATGTGGATTATCTGTGGAATCGACTCGTTCGTCAAGTCAGTCGTCAACGCTTCTCGGAACAAGAAAAATCCTGGGATAAACTGATGCAGTTCCTTCAAGAGCAGCGTGCAGGGACCCGTCCATGGCAAGCAGTACTCGCATTCTTCTTGTCGGCTATTGCCATATTCTCAGCAATCCAGTTCAGATTGTGGTCTAACAGCAAGAACGTTGTTAATGTCTATACCAACGCAAATGGTACTGTGTCACTGATGCAGAAGTTACACTACAGCTGACCATGAAATGGAACTGTTAGTTAGTGAGGAATACTTGGACCTGACAAGCTTGTAATCAAGGCCAGGAGATGATTCTAAAAATGAATCAGTGATGACTGGGACAATTATACTATTAGCTGTCAGTATTTGACTGTCAGTTGGTTTTGTGAAACTAACAAGGAATCACATTAAGCCTTGCTATAAAAGATTTGTAGCTAAGTCTCGCGCCAAGCCATATTTTAATATATCACTTGTCATCTTCTTTCAAGGGAGTCACAGTGATTGAATCAATGTAGTGGGATTGACTTCTGACAAATGAAAGCATAACATGCATTTTTTTGTAATTCAAAAAATATATAACAATGTGAACTGTGACATATTAAGAGTGTATTAGTCACAAGCATTTAAACTTATTGCCTTTTGTATCCTAGATTTATTAAAGGAAAAAACAAGCAAACAAACAGAGAATATGCCCGGATTGTCTAATGAAAGCTTATCTTAATATTTGTTTATTGCTGTAATTTGTGCAGTCAGTTATTTTAAAAATTTACATTTTCTATGTATCAATAGTACTGTAACAGTAATTATTAAATATATAATTTTAATAATAGTATGTACTTCTATGATATCCTCTGTCATATTCTACAGATCCTACACAATAAAGCTGTCACAATAACTGAAAGTAGCCCTTTCCGGTACAAAAATATTTTACAGAACCAAATGAAACCTGACGAAACTAAACTAAACAGTAGGCTACTCATGTATTGACTGCAAATTAAAAGTAAAAAACACCTCATATATCTGCATGTCACAGGTCATGCATGTAGCTTATGCACAGGGAGGTATAAGCAATATAAAATACATAAAAAACTTTCACTTAAATAAATTAATGAAATAAAAAACATTAAATAACATTTAAAAGTTCTGGATGGCCCAGACATATACTCTTGCTACAAATACTTTATGCATAATCAATATATGACATAAATAGATCATTATTTTTTGGGAGTGTCAGTATTATTTTGTAATTTTCTAGTGTACCAGTACTTATTTTATATTCTCAAAATATTAACTACTGTGTATAGAATGCTGTTTATACAGATCAGATTTGCCTCTTTGCAACAAGACTATATTGTGTTTGTGTGTGAAATTCATAAAGGTGATCTGCGAACTAAAGAAACCACCTTCAGAAGAAAAATGTTTGCATAATAAGCCATTTCTTAAACAGTTGTAAGTCACAACCTTCAGAAATATTGTTACTTTAGTACCAATGAGCTTGTGTTTCAATTCAGTGATAATAATACTGCCTTACTATATACCTCTGTCAACAGTCTGATTGTCTCTAGTCATACTAGCACTAGACTTACCAAACTGAAGAAGATACTCTGGGTTTAATATAAATACTGTCTCCTGTCAGTTGTCTTTAAGGACGTTCGTGCGAAAATTTTCCAGTCGATGGAATTTTTTTAAATTTTTACTGCAGGCAGATAATGAGTTACTTGTGCCAGAAATGCAAAAAAAAAAAAAAAAAAATCGGGGGTCACTGTCTTCGTTTCAGAGATAAACCGTGTGGTAAACTATACTGATTTCGAAAAATTGTTCCATATAATTGAGCACTGTCTGCAGGGGTTTATAGTTAAAAATACCAAAGGTGAGTCAACGGAGGCAAATGATCTTAAGGTGGATTTCCACTGTCGTGTAATTTTTACGTGTGTACAGACGTAAACTTTAATTGGCTTTACGTACGTAAATAAAATAGAGACGATGTATGGAAGGTCGGACGTAAATGTAAAAGTTGAGTGAGGTTCAACTTTTACATTTACGTGCAGCTTTTCACACATTGTCTCTATTTAATTTACGCACATAAAGCCAGTTAAAGGCTACGTCTGTACGCACGTAAAAATTACACGACAGTGGAAATCCACCTTTAGTCATATTTTGTAGGAGTGGGTCTGTTGCGTAAATAATTCCAAATGTTACTAACGTTTTCACAAAATTTAACTCTTTAAGAGGCCTTTGAAACCGCCGTGCAGATGCACGAAGAGCTAATAAGAATGGAATTCGATGGTGCATTTTGCCAAAAATACAAACTTCTAGTTTATAGATTTTCTTCATTTTTTCCCTAAACGTAGAAAATCAGTAGAGAAAATGATCCATCGAAAGAAAAATTGGGGTCACCGTACGTCCAAGATCGTTAAATCCAGGCAAAGCTCTAGCAGTGGCCATGTGCCCTATCATTTGTTTATTTTATGACTTAGCGCACGCGCTCATGCATGACGTGGCATGTGAGTTTGCATGCGCAGTAAGGATGCGCAGAAACAATTAGCGTGAACGTCCTTAATTATACACAGTAATTTACATGTGTATTTGGATTTTACTACTTTGCTATCTCATAGGTTTCCTAGTCCATTCCTTATCCTGTCCTCTAGCAGGGTGACGGCTCCTTCCCCCACCTCTACCTGCATGCCCTTGCCGCTGCCTTGGACTCTCTCCATCAGAATAGTGCCCCATATCTTCAGGTTCTTGCTGTGGATCACTGGATGCCTGTGGGTTCCACCTAGGGTTGCTAGCAGCTTTGTGTTTATTAAACCGCTCTGCATATGATCCTTCCTGTAACCTGGTGTCCTGAGCTGGCATATTACGCCGTGGGCTTCTTCCCACAGCTCTGGTATCCTCTCCTCGATGATCCAGATGATGACTTTTCCTTACCGGACGCCCACGGCCTTGAGGTGCTTGATGCAAGGAATCTGCAGCATCTGAATAACGGCCGTTTTCAGAAGGGTGTTGCCGACCTCTTGCCTGTTTTCCTCTAGTGACACTTTTAGAATATTCATAATTATCATCCTCTTGTTCATCAGGGCTATAGTCTGAATGGTAGCTCTCATTGTCTGAAAGTTTGTGGTTGTCTTTAACTTGACGCCTACCAGCATGAGCCAACTCATTGTCCATGTCGGACTCTTCTTCTTCATTGAGTACTGGAAGCTTTCCTTCCACTGTCCATTGAAGAATGCAGAAATCACGACTGCCAGTTGTGAGGAGGTGGGTGTCTGATGCTAAAAACAGCATGCGCGTGACTGGACAGCTATGACCTCGCCACTGGTGATAGTGAGCCTAAAAGAACAAATTTTATGTAATTTTACAGTTGATACTAATATCATCACTAAATATTAAATTATCACCGGTACAGTACTGTTTTAAAATTTTAATAGCAGTATATCATTGCTTCCTAACACTTCTTCAGAAAACCCTGGTAAGTTCTTTCAAATCAAATATTATTTTGCAAAATTACTAAGGTGCCATGGAGATGGAGAATACAGTACAACCAAATCACTTACCCCAGGTTGACTGCATGGGTATCTAAACAATCGAATGTATCCTAACTCATCTCCTACAGCAAAAACCTCACGTGACCAGGACAGATCAGAGCTGTTCACAAGGTTTCCATCATCCGGTTGAGAAGGCCAAACACCTGCAAAAACAGCAAGTTCTTATAGAATGCCCAGTCAAACCATCTCTATAATAATAAGGTTGAACCTGTGTATAACAGCCCCGTAATAAGGGGTCAGTTTTCAAAGTTCTGATTTTTCGCTCCAGTCCTGGAAAATGCCATAATAAAATTTCAGGACTTTCCAGGTTTTCCAGGACCCGTACGAACCCTGTGTTAAGTTACAAGTTGGCACTGAACCTTGTTTAAAGTATTGATCACTTGAAAGAGTGTTGATTGTCCTATTTTTTCTTTGCATGAAGTGTTCCTGCAGATATACCATCAAAATTGACATAAGACCAAGCCCAGTGAGTATTTTTAGTGATCCTGTATTAAGCAGCCGGTTCCTCAAGTCCCAAGGGTGGCCGTTATATACAGGCTCGACTGTATTATATACAATTTATTGAAGGAATTATTTAATGATGCTAAATCATGTATCTGACCAGGTAATCATGCAACAAAAAGATGAGTATAACACAGGAAATGAGCAGAATGTGTGTAATGAGAATTTTAACCAAGAGCTCCAAGTTATCCACACATAAAATTAGATTTCAAACTGAAACATGGCTAAATTAAATTTGGTGATTTCTAGCAAAGTAAAAGGTAACCAATCCCAAAAACTGTTGTGTGCGTGACGTCCCAAGATGGCTGCAGAGATCAAAAGACGAGTCTCTCTAACATGAAGTACATACATTCATTTGTATTTGTGGGTGCATAACAAGAGGCACTGTCAGTGTAAAAGAGTCTCGCTAAGAACACAGAATGACAGTTTATGCTCTCTATGTCCTGTCACCCTGCTACCCAGTCTAATAATATGGCCATTTGGTCATTGTGCCATAACCTTGAAAACATATAGCTTCCCTGAACCCAGTAAAATAAAGATTTTAAAGTACTACCTGCTACATCGTAACCCAGCATGACATTTCTTGTGGCCCAGTCAACATCACGAATGATATCCTGCGATTCTTCTCTTTGAAATCCACCAATTTCCCCTGGAAAACAATGAAACAGGAGGAATATAACATCCAACTACATATTGACAACAATAAAAAATGAGTAATAACTAATACAGCAATAAATAACAATTTATTACTACATAAATATTTACTTGCATGTATTTTCATGAAGCAACAATATTCTTCTACACACGCCCCATGTGTGAAAATACAGTACGATACAATACTATATTTAATGTGGAGTTTATGCTTAGCTAATTAACTAGCTTACAGGTAATCCATGGCCTCAGTATACTGTATTATAAAAATCAAAACTAAAGTGCACAATAAATTATTGATTGTATAAAACTATAAACGCAGAGAACTAAAAATCTAGAGAATCAAATTACATTTAGTGCCTACTTTAGTGTTAAAATATTATTTGTTAGCTCATTACATTTCTTTGCAGAAAAGTCCTTGATTTGAAACCATATTTAATCACGTTATATGTAATTTTCACCAAAGAAAGGATATAGTCATGTTGAAAATTAAACTTGGATGAGTACTACCGTAAGTGATCAGATCTCTAAATGGTATTTGAAAATGACATTTTTACAAAAATCTCTTTTTGATCCCGTCACAATGGATTCGTCCCCTAGAGTAATGCTAAAATTTTGTGAAAGCCACAGTGATGGTGATGTACTTACAAACAATGTGCTCGTAATCAGTGGACAAACTTTGAAGGAAGCAACCATCAAGAGACCAGTCCAGAAACATGATTGGTTCACTGTGACCCTGTCAAGAAGTTATAATCATTCAATAATCTTTAGAAATGACCAGTAATGCTCGCAATTTGTATTACTCTGTACCAAGCCTGTAGCAGCTGTTTGCTTACAGGCAGAGAGACAGAATAAGCAATCAAGAAAGTGAGCGAGCCAAAAAGTGACCCTGGGGCGAGCAAAAAATTGGGGAGAAGTGGAGAGGGGGCGAGAGATAAGGGGGAGCCCCTCCCCCTATTCATTACTTTTCCCATTTATCACTGTATCTTTCTCCTTGCATGCTTTTTTGAAAATGTCTGCTATGCAGACTTTTATGTACACTACAGTGTACCAGCATCCAAGATTAGCATTGTGTTAATTTGAAAGAGTTTATTATTATGTTGCTTACTCTTTGGCAATAACAAGTTCAAATTAAAGGTATTGAAAATGAACCACAATTTAGACATCTTTTCTTCAGCCATTTTATAGTGACAAAGTGTAAAAAGATATAAAAACATTTTAAGAAATTATTTGGAAACTTTTTATCAGAGCCTTGAAAATTAGTAAAATAATTGAAAGTACAAAGACAGGCGATTGCTTAACAAAAATGTTTCCAAAATGTCTGTGCACTTTAACAGAAGGAATAGAACTCAGAGTCTGCTTTGTAACGTCATTGTTGTCTTTAACATTGCCGCGTTTCTCCACCAGTGGGTCATTCGTGTGGAAGGTTTGGATCTAAATACAAACCTTATTTAACTTGGAAAACTGCAGAGCAGTTTGCCCGCTGTTCAGCGGACATTGTTTGCTTGTTTTTCGTCCAGTTACCAGCTGGCAAAATTCCATAGTGAAGTTTGTAGGCATTGTGTCTTTTTTGCTTACAATTTGACAAAGCTTGAAAGAAACCAAGATACCACAAGATTTTGTTCGTAGCTGCCTACGGTAAAATGTTCTGCACAAACACATTGAATACTTCGAGGGGGTAAAGAGAATAAGTTTTGGGTCCTGGGTGAACTTGAAAAACAGTGCTAACTTTGGATTTTGAGTGGTTTTCCTCTGAAGTTCACTGTGAACTTGCAACTAAAACAGTTTCAAATTTTTTGCATTTTTTGACCTCAACAACAATGACATCACAAGGCTTTGTTTTATTCCTGAAAATTATCTGACAATTTTCTCGACCGCACTACGATTATGAAGGATAAAAAAAAACATATCTCTGCAATGCTTTGTCCAATTTGTTTGAATATGTCAGAATATGTTTATTTTACACTCAATGAATACATTGTTTTCAAATTAAAAAAATGTCTAAAAGTATTTTGGTTTATTTGACTTGTAATGACCAAACAGTTAGCATACTGTGGACTCTGGATGGAGGAGTCTGGTTTGGTTTTGTTCTGTTGAGTAACTACTTTCAGTCTAGCTGGGCCTTCCCCAACTAGGAACCTTAGCTTTGATGGAATAGCACCCCATCCTGCAAGAGTGGATTTAATACTCATTGTTACTGAGTCCTGCTACAGAAACTGGGATAAACCTCAATTATTTAGGCTACATTGGCTTTTGAAAATGTAGACCTTTAACCAATTGAGTTAGCCCACTGCTGGCTAAGTGACATGAGATCAGAGCTGTACCTTACTTGTGCACCAATATACTTGCTCCGCTGTACATGTGAGATAAAGTTTGAGTACCCTGCTTGCTACCTAACAAGAGACAGAAGAAAACTCACCAAACAGCAGCCAACTCTTCTGTAAGTTGTCCCTTCATCATACACTGCATGAACATAAATGCTGCCATCATGGGAAGCAACTGCAATGTGCTCACCATCTAAAATTAAATCAAACAAATTCATATTAAATAAACAACCGGTATGCCTTGATTATATAATTTCATCCATTCTAGGTGTCAACTGCATTAAAAAGGAAAATCTGTTTTTGAGCCTCGGGGCCCAGAACTTCATGGCTGCCAAACTGAAAGTCTATTTCTTCATTTTTCTTTGGGTCACCTTATTAGTACCACAGGTCACCTTAAAGCATAAAAACAGCATAAATTTTGTTGGTACATTAAGTTTTCTTGGTGGAAATGAGAGTTTTGGATTCAACAAGTTATCAGTGAGAGCTTGTTTGCACACTAGTCTTGTTTACGTCTTTATTCGATCGATGGAATAATTTCACCCTGTTGCAAGCTTTGCAAAACACATGAATAAAATATGCTTGCTTAAAGTTTTGCTTGTAGAAACATTGCTTTGACTTGCTGTGTTTTGCTTACCATTACAGCAGGCTTTCTCCATGCTACTGCTAGCCCTCTCTTTGATGAGAACCAGCAAGTCTGTTTATGCGACGGGAAGACCTTGAAAGCTGTCCTTAGTACCGAATTTACTTAATTGCCCTCGGGCCATGCAATTACACATACCAAGCAATATTTAAATTTATACACCAAGCAAAGACAATCACTGCGAGAGTAAAGTGTCTTGCCTAAGAACACAACACATAATGACCCAGCAACGGTTCAAGCCCTTGATCCCCTGATCCAGAGTCCAGAGTGATAACCTTGAAGTCATCATGCAACCTGCATTATTAGGTTCCCGAAACACCATTCTGTGGAGAACTGACCCAAACACGCAGATTTCATTGCAAGTTTAGAACTGTTTCTCAAGGATGAATGTTATGCAATTCACCTTTTGCATATTCCAGATCAGATAAGGGGACTGTTCCATCTTGAAATGAAGCAATATGCATTCCAGAGT